>JBBPKN010000051.1:0-93620 GCA_038089275.1 Pulveroboletus cf. rosaemariae
AAACAAGCTTCAAGAGCTTGGTATGATACACTGCATGAGCTATTTAATTCCCTTGGCTTTACTCACAGCAATGCTGATCACAGCCTTTTTCACAAGTGGGAACAAGATCAGTTTATTATTGTTGCCATCTATGTGGATAACAAACTGATCTTGTCCAAGAGCTGCAAGAAGATTGAGGAATTCAAACATGCACTATTAGCCAAGTATGAGGTAACAGACCTCAGCAAAGCATGCTGGATCCTGGGCATGGAGATTATCAGGGATAGAGGTAAGGGCACAATCTTTCTCTCATAGCATTGCTATGCCCAAATCATCCTGGAATGCTTCAGAATGGAAAATGGACACACTGTGACAATATCCATGGATGCCAACAACAGGCTTCCAAGAGCACAGACAGCCACAGTTGACATCAAAGCCTACCAGAGTGAATTAGGAGGTTTGATGTATGCCATGCTTGCAACTCAACCCAATCTCACATTTGCAGTGGGTATACTGAGCAGACATGCTGCCACACCTGGTGAAATCCACTGAATGGCCCTCAAACACACTTACTGCTATCTATGCAGGACAGCTGACATGTGGCTCACTTACAGAAGGTCCAATGCCTTCAAACTATTGGGCTATGTGGATGTAGATTGGGCTAGGAACATGAATGATTGAAAATCCATCTCAGAATGTGTTTTTATGCTACCAGGTGGTACCATTACTTGGACCTCAAAGAAACAGAGCTCTGTTGCCCTGTCAACAACTGAGGCTGAGTATATGGTGGCAACCATAGCCACAAAAGAGGCTGCATGGCTGAAGACCTTATTTTCAGAACTTGTGCCTTTCCTCACACAGTCTGCCATCATCATTTCAATTGACAATCAATCTGCAATGTTGTTAGCAAAGAACACAGTACTCCATGATCAGATGAAGCATATCACTATTTAGCATCACTTCATCCATGAGAAGTTCATGGCAGAAGACATTTCACTTGAATATCTCCTCACCAACACATAGATTACTGATATCTTGACAAAGGCATTGAGTTAAGAGAAACACATCTACTTTGCAGAGGGAATGAGTTTGACACTGTAAGAAGAAATCACTCAGTGAGTGGGTGTGTTGAAATTTTATTCTATTTATTTCATTCCTCTTCACTCTCCTTCTATCTCATATTCTTATGTCTCTGGGCCATTTATCCCTTGAGATTCCTCCTTTCCTTTTGAGACATATGCCAATCATTTTCTTATGTAATTGCATCATTTTTTTGAGTACAGACACTGCCACATTGCACCTTAGTCTTTCATTCATATGAAACTAAGGTAAGACCACTATACACTTGTTACATTTATTAACTGAACAGTATCTACAAGGTCTTCTTGTGTATAGGTTAGTTTGGGAGAATGTTCATAGTCTTTCATTCATATGAAACTGAGGTCTTCTTGTGTAGAGCATGATATTCTCTACAGTACTACCTCACAAAAACATTTTTATTCATTTCTAGAAAGTACTGTTATCTGTTACTTGCTTCTGAGATACTTCTGTCTCACTGCCATTTCTCCTTAGATAATCTGCTTATTCCAAAGTATATAAGTTGAACTACTTCTATCTGTAATACCTCAGTTTGAATATCAACAGAAACTCCCCTCCTGTTGTTATTCTCATATTAGAGCTCTTGTGGCTTCCCTTTAATCCTCTGGAATTACTGAAATCTCCAGGATTAATTTGAATGGCTCAACCCTGACTCAAGAATCAAGTGTTAAAATGTTCCTTTACCTTGTTTTCACTTTGACCAAGCCTTCTGGCTTACTTCTAATTCTCTGGACAATTCTGGAGATTATAATAGGCCTTGATGGCCCTTCTAGTTGAGTCTTAATGACTTTCTCCTCTATAACTGGGCTTGATGCTTTTTGTCTTGCCTGTCTCTCTTCTTGAGCCTTGAGACAGCTCTTCTCTATATCTCTGACTTCTCTGTAAATTGGAACATCAAACTGCACAAAGGTACACCACATAAGGTAAAGCCAAGTCCTGTTTGACCCTCTGGAATCTCTGGAGACATTTGGAGGTCACCAGAGTTCAATGTAGGAAGTTCTACACCTCAAATGGTTTTAACAGCTGCTTAAAGAGATAATATCATCTTTTTTGCTTCTTTTAATCTTTCCTGTAGGAAAATTGTATTCCAAACTGGTCTAGGGAAGTCTACTGTGGCTAGGGTCCTTCAGGAAATCCAACCAGAGAAAAAGAATCATCATGGTAATTATTCTTCAAAACTCTATTCTATTAATAAATATGCTATTATTTAGCAGATTCTGACTAGAAAGGTTAGTAATGCAGTTTAGGCCACTTATTTCATCAATTCCATTGTCAGCAGTCCTGTCTGCCCACAAACAGTCAGAAATACCCTTAAAGAAGCCTCTCTAAAAGCAGTGATAAAAAAAAAGCCTCTTCTCTCTGCTACTTATAGAAAAAGAAGATTGGCATTTGCTTTGAAGTACTAGCATTGAACTGTGGAGGACTGGAAATGGGTAATTTTGTCAGATAAGACTAAAATCAATAGGATTGGATCAGATGGACAAGAATATGTGTGAAAAAAGAAAAAAAAAAAGGATAACTTTCAAAGAGATCAAAGATACAGTTAAGTTTGAAGAATAATCACTCATGGTATGGGGCTGTATTAAGTGGAATGGTATGGGAGTTTTGAGTAAGGTAAGGGAAGAATGGATGCTAAATAGTATGTGGCAATTTTAAAGAAAGGATTGTTGTAGAGTATAAAGGATTCTGGAATTTCTGCAGATGAAATTATTTTTTAGCAGAATAATGATCCCAAGCATACTTCTAGAAGAGCTCAGATCTGGTTTGAGAAGCAAGATATTAAGCTTCTGGATTGGCCCACTTAACCTCCAGATCTCAATTCCATTAAATATACTTGAAATTACTTAAAAAGATATTTTTCAGATTATAAAAGGATATCTACAGGAGTTCATCAATTATAGAATAGAGTAATGGCAGAGTGGGAAAGAATTTCTGTAGAGGAGTGTCAGAAATGAATAGAAAGCTTGCCTAGAAGGATTCAAGCAGTTATCAAGGCCAAGGAAGATTATACCAAGTACTAAATACCACATCTTGTACAAAGTCAAAAACCTGTCCTAATGAGTTATCATTTTGATATAGCTGCCATTTAACCAAAACATAACCAAATGATTTGATTCTTGAACAGGCAGAAATTTAAGAGCAAGTACTATATTTTATATACTTATAGTATAGGATAATAATTAGATGTTATTGAACACCATCACATTTAGTGCAAAACATGCAAATATTAGGTCAGTTTTTTGAGCCACTATATTGTATAAAGTCAAAAAACTATCCCAATAAGTTGTCACTTTGATATGGCTGCCATTTTACCAAAACATAACCAAATTATTTGATTTTTGAACTGGCAGAAACTCAAGAGCAAGTACTATATTTTATATACTTATAGTATAGAATAATAATTAGGTGTTATTGAACACCATTACATTTAATGCAAAACATGCAAATATTGGAATAGTTTTTTGAGCCACTGTATATACTAGGAATTCAAAGTCAAAAAATAAGTTGCCATTTTATCAAAACATAATAAAATGCTCTGACTCTTGAATTAATAGAAAGTCAGAAGCAAGTACTTTATTTCATATGTTTATAGTCTAGAATAATTAAATGTTATTGAGAATCACTGCAATTAGTACAAAACATACAAATATTGAAACAGTTTTTTAAGCCACTATATTTACTTGCTTGTCAACATTAAAAATGCATTTAAGTATTCTTTACCAGTAAAATCTTGACAGATATTATATGCAATAATACACACATTTCAATCATAACAGTAACATCTAACTAGAGAACATCTTTTAGGCTTGTTTGTGCAGAACCACATGCAAGAGATTTGGATTGAGTCAATAAAGGCTTCCATCCAATCTAAGTGAGAAGAATAAGCTATAAGCAAGGTCAATAAATATGAACAAGATAAACACACCATATATATTATTTGAAATGTTGCTGGGATTGAACCATCTTCACTGCCATGCAACTCTATAGTGAACAAGTGAATATAGACATAGAAATTAAAAGAACAACACAATCTTACGTTGATAGATGGCAGATGCTGCAGCCAAGGTATCCCGATGCAAGATATGTCGTCTGATTAACAACTCTTACGGTCGTGAAAACCACAATCACAACTAGATGAAATACAAACCTTCCAAGGATGGCATTTCCCTCACCCATATATTTGAGATCCTCGATGAGCTCCCACATCGAGGGGTAACCGACACATACTTCATCTGTGTCAACTGTGAGGAATGTAAATCCAGCTCGACTCAAAAGATTTGAAACATCTTTAATGTCTGAACAGGTAGGTCATAACCACAAACCGTAGACAATAAAACCCTCAGACCTGTCATGGGCGACACATGCGGAGATATCCCCCCCTCTCGGTCGACTTCCGCGAGTTGAAGGGCTGATCTAAGTTCAAAAAGCGTGTCGCCTCCAAACATTGCACCTAAGAATAGGCCATCTGGTTTCAAAGCTTCTTTGATTTGAAAAAGGACACCTAGAATTAAGAGGGAACAAGGACAATATCAGAGAGTGGCTGATCTACATGTCGAAGACTTACTTGGTAAATCACTGACCCAGTGGAGACTGAGACAAGAAACAATTGCTTCGTGGGAATTCTGCTGCAGTATCTCAAGTAAATTCTCTTCGTCCCCTCGGACCCGTTCCGGCTGAACTAAAGAGTTTGGAATCAGTAAATACACAGAGTATGAAAAACGGGTTTGATTATACCTGCAAACACATCGTCTGGGTCTCTGTTAAGCATCTGTTCTGTGATGGTACAAGATTAAACACAGATCACTTGGTATGATTAGCACGAACCGCTCGAATCTATCATGATAATTCTGCGGGTCTTGTCGGGTTCCAACAATTTGGAGAAATGTCCAGGCCCAGAACCAAGATCAACAATGGTGTCAAACTTCCTTTTAATATCCTGTTCAGCCGGAAAATAATTAGCCCATGGGTTCACAACACGAACTATATAGGCTCATCACCAACAAGCGCTCTATCATCCTGTCTGCAACCTCATCGCGGACATAGTCCACAGTTCTGCTTCGCTCACCTCCATCTCTGCTAGCTGCGCGATCCTTTTGTACTCGCTTCACATCACGGTCGAACACACGGTATGCCTGGGACTTGGGCCTTGCAAACTTCGTCTCCGAAGTAAATGCACGGACCAGAATACGAGGCTGGACGTGGAGAATTGACATGGTACCGTGGGAAGTGTGACACCAACGCGTGACGTATCACACTAGGAATGGATGGTCGAGTTTTTTAGGGTAAGTGGTGACGTTGCTCATCGACGCGGACGTCCACCGTCATGGACAGTGGCAATAGGGATATTCCTACCAGTGATCAAAGTCGGAAAGAATTGTCCATATCGCTTGCTGCATCTTCAATGATCAATGCCTCAGACACGATCACCCAAGAAGCGTACAAAGCCAACCTGAAACGCATTCAGGAAGTCAAGGAGGTGGTTCGAATGCTCGAGATAAACAACGAAGCTGCGCATAAGAACTTTCTCGTTGACCAGCTCGAGAAACGCGTAATGGACGGACGCGAGGCAGAGTAGGTCCTTTCTCCTCACTGCACGTGATGAAACTGAATTTACGTTCAGAGATACTTTGGCACGGTTGAGAAACCAGCCAAGACTGTGGGTACCTTCTTGTCAGACTCGAGCAGTCCCTCATATGTCGATAGTCCTGAGGTGGACCAGTTTACCAATGATGTTGCAAGCGATAGGTCTGCGGTCTTATTACCGACAACCGCAACCCTGGTAGAGGTGCCAGAATCACATTCTTATCCATCTGTAATGTCGCCTTATTAGCCTCGTTTTATACCCACTCACGTTACTCGACCTTGCCTCAGTATTCTTCACCAGCTCCTACCACTAGCTCCTACCTGTCTCAAACTACACAACACAGTAGCACTGCTAAACATCAATGGAGTCTGCCGCCTCAGGCTCACCAAGCTCAATTATATAACCCGAACGTCTTCCCATATTATCAGCACCACCAGCATAGTGCAGTGCCACATTCCCAAGGTCCCGTTGACTCAGGACAAATGGGATGGCATACTATGCAGAGTGTACCACCACAGTCTAGGGCGTACAACCCACTAGCACACCAAACAAGCCTTCCACCAACACAAGTTCAACAGCTGAATAGTTATTCACAGGTCACCTCTCTGCCGCTCGCAGATGCCCTGCCTGGTGCGTCCAATACCGAATACATAAAATTTCAGTCACTAGCAGTTGGGGCGACAGCCTCCGGATACCCTTCAACAGCAGGATGGACTAGGATAGGACCTTCACATAGCGTTCTGGGCACTACCCCCCCCAACTCGACGTATTGCGAACCAGGTTTCTTGGCGCAATCCACGACGCTTCGAACCCCTGTCACCACTAGTAGCGAGCCACAGAAGTCACTATCACTGCCTTCCACCTTTCAGGCGCAGGTGCCACTACAAGGTATCCCTGCCGGACAGTTAAAAATACCCTCTAGCCACCCCCCTCCCACCTTATCCTACCCAAAGCCGACTGGATCTCAGTCTCAGCCTGTCTCCATAGCATGCTCGAAGCAGGATTCTATCTCAGAATTCCAACAGTCTCACAGACTACTACAACAGCTTCAGCAGCCATCTCAGCAACCGCAACCTCAGTTTCAACGACATCCACAGCTTCTGCCAGAGCCTCAACAGTCTCAACCACTTCCACAACCTCTACTACAACCTCAACCTCCTCAGCAATCTCAAGTCCTGCTTTCTTCTCAGCGACCTCTTCAGCCACTCCATTCACAACCAAGGGTCTTTCCACAATCAACCGATTCCATGCCTTCCGCCAGTGTCTCTCAGCCACAAAATCAATCTTCACAACAACCATCCCAGCCAGATATCGCACAAGAGCAAGCACGACAGCGAGAGCTGCAACTTCGCAGAAACCAAGCCTCGTTCATTAAAGCCTTCCAAATTGTAGTTCAAGTTAGTACCTCATTTAATGTTCGATGCATCGTTCACACCATGACTACAGTGCGGACCTTCGCGACTCAAAACTTTTTGGCATCATGCGAAAACGTCCGGCATAAGTAACGAGTGGTTCAACGCAGCTATCGATTCTCTACCTCCGGGTGTATGGCAATCTGTTATGGCGCAGGTCAATCAATCAGGACCTACCCTTGATGCCCCACCACTCGAAAGTGTGCCTCAGCAACAAGTGTCTGCGCGTCCTAGCACCAATGTACCAGTGACCAGCATTTCGCCGCCTCTGACCGTGATGCCCTTGGTCCAAGCAACGCGTACCACTCAGCAGGTGACTGTATCTGGTACCCCCACTGAAGGGAGGTCCACCCACGTTGCATCAGGGCAAATCTCCGAGCTGTATGCTGCCCAATTGCGATATTATGCAGAACGGGCGGCACAATCAACGCGCTCCGCCACACAAGCAACAGGCAATTCAGCTACACCTCCAGCTAATATCGCCCTGATGCCAACAACGGTTTCAATTCCTGGACGGAATATGTCACCGGCTCAAACCAACGTCAGAACCCCCAAAGACGCGAATAGGTCGACATTGGCAAGAGACATCCTACGCTCACTTGGAAAGATGGTACCAAAATATCATCAGGAAGCAGGGGGCACACAAACGGAAAGAATTAATGACTATGAAGGCAATAAATTACCTGAGGGCACTCCGTCTCAACCAGCCTTCCACGTGGCCACGACAAAAACCCCAGGGGTTTCACCAGCGACAAGTTTTGTTGCTACAAATTCTCCTTCGATGCCTTTCGCAAAGCCGAATGTACAGGATCAACCACAGAGTGTTGCTGGCCGAAGTCCATCAACAGCGAAATCAGCATTGGAAGAGGCACACGAACAGGCTGCTATCATCGAAGGGCCAATCACGATCGACCTCACATTAGAAGATTCGGATGAATCCATGGACGGAAAGAGACAGAATCCCGTCTCCCCAATCCCGACCGCTGCCAGTGCAGCCACATCATCACAGCCAGTGTCTCCTATCAATACCACCAACCATACGCCCCTGTTGGAAAGTCTTTCCTTGGAAGAACCGCTTATTAACGTTGCCTCTGACGGTGGTACGGTAGACGTGCATATGCACAGCCCGTCTTTGTCGCTCGGCGCCGAAGCCAGTATGGACTCCAATCTTGTGTCTCCCGCACCTGGCAGCTCGAAGCCAGTATTTCCAGATCTTAAACAGTTGCCACGTGAAGCAAGTGTACACCCACCAGACGGCCGGCCGCCACTTTTCTTGCCTTCTCCACCCGTTTCGCCAGTAGATACCGAGCCCCCTGAAACGGACCCCGAGATGTTCCATGACCCAGGCGAAACCAGGTCTTTCCTCAAGCGGCGTTCTGTTGATGTTGACGCGATGGGAACTGACACAGGCCTGGTGGCAACGCACACCAGAAAACGACGGAAGCAGCAGGCGTATGTGCTCATCCCACCAGCGCCGCCTCATGTCAAAAAGGCAATCAAAAAGATGAAGGAACACCCCATGGTAGAAGGTATAGACTCGGACTCGGAAGAGGTGGGGGAAGACGAAGAGCGTATGGGGGCATTCCTCGCTTCTGTTGGTGTCTAGCTCATCTTATCACAGTTCAATATAGCCATCTTGAGCAATTATTGATTGAAGAATCGAAATCGCGATTGTTAGAGCGGCAGTGTTGGTGGTTGAACTGTCGTGCCATCTTGAATTGCGCCGCCAACCTGCTGGCGCATCTAAGAAACCATGCTCGTGAGGAAGACCTGCAGGTGTGGTTGTGCTCGTGTGGACGGAATCAGTCTAGCTAACATAGAGCGATCATTAGGCACAGTTCATTTGTCGTTGGAGGGGCTGCCAGAAGCAGTTTGGCATGGAACAAGAACGGGATGCACATCTTGAAAGCCATACGATGAGGCCTTTGCCATGTCCCTTTTCAGGTGGAAGGCTGTTTCAAAGATTGATCTCCGCTGACGTCGGGTTCCTAGGTTGCGATGAACAATTTGACAGACCAGTCGAGGTGATGCAACACGAGATGCAACACCAGACAGATCGTACGGAGCCTTTGATACGCAAGCCGACATGGCAGCCAATCGTACCCACCATTCCAGCTCGATTGGGTGCGCCACCACAGCGGCTCCCATCCTACCGCGTGATATCAAGACGTGTCGTAAAGTGCCAAATGTCTGCTGAGAGACATGCGATCGTGGGGCCATGGGTACGTACTACTGTGCGCTGCCAGTGCGTCCTTCCGAATCTCACACGCTATCATGATTCTAGGTCCTTTGGAATATATTTAGCCCAATTGACCTCAATATGAGGAAACAGAACGCTTCGATGCGTAGTCGTCCAACACGGCAATCAATTAATTATGACATGGATAGCTTGGACGCTCGACGCGACGACTACGACTTTTTGCTGGCGCTTTCGTCGTACCCCGCGAAGAGGGCGCAGCTAGACGATCTCGACTCCAACTTGATCACGATGAGCGCGGCGCGGGGTCTGACGCTCTGGGGATCTGGATCTGCCGTGAAGGATACAGCAGGATCTGCCACCCCTGAACAGTACGCGAATGCGGTATCGGTTACCCTGGCTGTGGATGCCGCGGTGCCAAGTTCTGTGACAGAAGAAACGAGCACGGTGAGAGGGAATAGCGAGCCCGAGAAACGGCAGCTTGGCTTGACGGCAGCGGGTGAGGAGGGCACTGTGGAAAGGATGCTGGTCTTATGATGGACACTCCAATTTTTAATATTTATTTCTTTTCTTTTCTTTTCTTTGACATGTGGGCTCGGCCGGGACGACTGAATTTGATACTTGCCTAAAAATGAGAGGGTGTGACGGGGGCATCGCTTAAGATAGTCGCTCCATACATTCAGCGACCCCGTCCTTTTCCTCGCCACGCACCGCGACTCCTACCGCCAGTGCAATGCCTGGCTCCTTGACTGATCACGACAGCAAGCGTTCGGTGGCACACGACGACCTGCCAGATCCACCATGCTACATATCTTCTCGCTCTGCGGATGTTATTCTCTCCGACGTCCGCCCAACAAAGCTCTTGGCTGACGCCCTCAGCGCCATCAACGCGTTTCTTGATGAACTATTGCATACTATCCTCAGCGCTGCACGCGCGCTGGCGACCACGCAGCTCAGAGCCGGGCTCCACAGGGTGTTACCCACTGCCTTGGGCAAGGAAGCTGTGTTGGAGGCGGAATTGGAGCTGAGGGCCTACTGGGACCGCACGGGTGGTATGCCAGGATCAGGCTCGTCCCTGGGGGTCGTTGAGGATGGTCCATTCCATCTCCAATGGACATTCGAAGTGCGTGTGGCTCTCTTATGTATTCCTTATAGGCATTTTCGGGCTCATCGAATGCAACCGGTGCTGCCAGCTGCTCCGTCTCAAGTGCGAAGCGTACTCAACCCTGAGTGACACTGACGAGAATTCGGATGCTGAAACCCGCTTGTTTCAGCGCATGAGCGTGGAGGGTGTTACCCCCCCCAGGCAATCACTCCTAGCCCCGGCCTCCTTGTATTTAACGGCGATCATCGAGTGAGTACAACCAGTTGGAGATCATCCATCTTGCTGACGCAGTGCCACGTCGACATCATGGAGGTCGATCTGCGAGTGAGGTTCTGTTACTAGTGTTCTATGTAGTGCTGACGTTTCTCAGACACATCGTTTCGAATGTCGGTCGAGTCGCCTCTCGGGACAGCAGTCGAGCGACTGCAAATGGGCAAGATTTGTTCATTGCGCTGTGCGAGGACAGTTCCATTTACGGACTCTTTAAAAACATGACAGGTGGGCGTGCCGTAGGATTTACCCATCACTTTTGAACTGACGTTTTTATTTCGTTTATTCTGTTTTATTCTTTATTTTTACAAGTTTATGGCCAAATTGAGGCCCTTTCGAAACTGCCAAGACCCAGGCGGAGTATGTCCATCGCGCAAGAGAATGACACTACCCCCTTACTTGTCGCTGGCACATTCCGCCGCAGCGGTTCCATTCACCAATCCCGTACTCGCCTGTCCTCCGACTCTGTCGATAATGCTCCCACTTCGACTACACTTTCTTCTAGACCCTCACTCGACAAGTCGCGAGCTGTCAAAATGTTATATAACAAAGTTTCCCAGGATTTCATCAATGGAAGCGATCCCGGACATCGAAAATTGGATTCCTTTGCGAGTGCCAACACAAAACAGTCCCTCGCGAGCAAGGGTGACAGGTCTCCTATATCACCCACTTTTAGTGTATGTTATTGTTCTTCCATTCCTTCTCACTCCCCTTCCCTCATCTTGTCCCTTCTCTCCCAAGGAGGGCACGCGTTCCCAAGAGTTTGACGATATGATGAGGTCAGGGTCGACCATGAAGGTTTCATTGACTCCAGACAGACTACGCACCATGGAAGTACGTACATTATGTCCACCTCATTGTAGCTTCTTGCTGACTCCACCGGCATCAGGTATTGAACAAAGAAAAGGCCCGCCCGAATGGCCGGCAAACGGCGCCTCTAAAGAATGAAAAATCTAATGGCATCGACTCTCCTCTATCCCATTCCTTCCCAGAGCAAGCCAAGCGTACGATCGGCCCAACTTCAACTATCCGTCGGATGGGCTCTGTCGTTGGCAGCGAGGACGATCGTTTGACACAGAGACCACCGCCGACCTCACGACCTCGACAACTGAGTGCAGCGACTGCTTCAAGCTATACCAGCTCCTCCTTCTCCCGTGTCCGAGCAGCCTCAACGACAACAGACCCCCCCACAACACTGTCGAACATGTTTGTAAACAAGCACACACTTCCAGAACCGAACTCTACTCTCTCTGATCAACGCCCTTCCCCCACCTCTATACCCAGGAGAAAGTCGCCCCCGCAGGGATTGGACCTCGATGCTTCCCGGTCGCCGCGTACGCGAACTGTCGTCCATGGTCGAGAGTCACTCGATATGGAAGATATCACGGCGGGTTCGGATGATGATGGTATGGGTGAATTGAAGGCCGCGGTATCCCCCAAGCAACTTGACCGACAACGGGGGTTCTCGACTGGCACCAGGGAGTTGATCGCTTTTCTTGCTGAGGGCCCCCCAGAGTTAACTCCAAGTGAAAACTCTCCTTCCCCGCTTTCCCCGACGCCCAAGAAATCTGGTCGACTACAGAAGATGATATCCAGAATCACCTTGGCTAGTGATACCGTCAGGCCCCCTCGCAAGATGACTGTTGGGTCTGGAGATATTCCGAGCAAGTCCATGACAAACCTTTCCCCCCTCGCCAATCGGCCTGTTCCGCCTCGTTATCCCACCTCTAGTCCACCATCTGCAGTTCTCTCAGAACGTGGTTCTGCGGACCAATCGGGAACATATCCCCGTCAACGAGCCCAATCCTATGCTCAAAAACCTCTCCCTGTTTGGGATAGCAAGCCGATGGAAGAAACTCCACCCTGTGTCAACGCTACTCTCTCTCCTGGAATTGGAGAAACTGTCCCAGGGACCCCCGTCCCTGTCCCAGCGATATCTCAGGGGATTTTAGAGACCGATATCTCCCTGCCCGCTCAACCTATCAAGTCCTCATCAACCTCACTTTCACCACCAACTACTTCCGTAACTGTACCCGTACGCGTCGAAGCCACAGACGTTGCTCTAACACCTACAGTGCAACACCCGCCTTCGCCTCCAGCAGTATCTCGGAGCACTTCCTCGAGAACTGCCTCTTCTCTTCACCGGACAGGCGTGGAACCATCGCCTGCTTCACGAGCACCCTCACCAACGCCATCCGTACTTGAGCATGCCCGCGAGATGCGGACGATGCTGGTGCACGCCACGAGTGCTGCCGAGTGCCGTATCCTCGTCGACATGTTCTTGGCCCGTAGTAAGCTCCTCGGCCACCCGGCCGAATTGCGATCCCCCGCTACTCCGCTACCCGCACATGAATCTGGTGTCAATGGGTTGGAAAGTGCAATCGTTGAAATGTTTCTTGGAGATAGCGAACTTGGCATCCAGCGTAAACCATCACTTAATTGTTGTAGCGCAGAGCTTGCTGGAGTCCCGCCCAACACTGCGGACGCCGCTATTCCTATTTTGTCAGCAAATGGATTGGCAGAGTCAAGCGAATCCTGCTGAGATACCAAGATCTTTTTTTTTTTTTTCATTTCCTCTCAATGTGGGTTCTCCTGATTGATCCCTCTCGTTATATATACGGTTCCTAAATCACACCATTGCGTCTATCCACTACTCCCTTCGCTTATCGTTGCGTTCGTACTGCTTCGTTACCGATGAGTCGGTTTTTTAATTGGCGAATACTATCCATGATGGTCTCGTCACTCGACCAACTACATAAGAAACAAGACTACATAAGAAACAAGCGACCTCGGTATCAGGAGTCACTGCACCTCCAGCGCAACTGCAATACCCATAGCTGCCAATTCGGCACACAAGTAACGAAACACAAATGGGACTGCTACCACATCCATATCACTCCCTTTTCTGGCGGAACCAAAAACGTGAGCGGCAGGTATGGCCACCGCGACGCCAGCGGTAGACCCTCTTTCTGAATATTGATCAGTAGTCAACGCTCTTCGCGCCTGTGCGTCGTCTTCTTCAGCAGCAACACGACACACTCTGCAGTATTCGCCACCGGGGCCTACTGCTCTCATAGCGCCAGTCGCAGATATCTCTCCCAGACTAACATCTTCGTACCCTAGCGAGATGATGCTACCGCATGTCCGGCACACCCATGCGATAGAGTAGTCGGAGCAGTTCATGAGACGGTCTTGCAAGAGGAACGAGGTGCCATGTGCGATCAGTGCGTCGCGCTCCATCTCCCCGAAACGAATACCACCTGCACGCTTACGGCCCTGTTAAATCCACGACGCCAGTCAACAGTCCATGCAAACCCACAGCGAAAAGATTCGAAAGTGAGGAAACGTACCTTGACGGGCTGTCGTGTAAGGGGATCGACCGGACCTGTCGTTCGCACTTGAAACTTGTCGAGAACCATGTGACGGAGACGTTGGTAATACACGACGCCAATGTAGATGTCCGCCGCGAATTCCTCACCAGTGATCCCAGAATACATGGGCTCGTTGCCATGGTAGTTGTATCCTGCCGCGAGGAGTTGTTCACCAAAGTGATCGATTGCCCTGTCTTCTTCCGAGAACCTGCGTCGAACCGGATCAGTGTGGGGTTTGGCAGAAGATTAAGGACAAAGGTGCTCGAACTCGAATGGTGTTGCATCCTGAGCTAGGCCATGCATAGCACCGGCCTTTCCAGCCAAACTCTCGACTAGCATTCCGATCGTCATTCGACTCGGAAAAGCATGTGGGTTGATGATCACATCGGGCTGCAGCCCACTTTCCGTGAAAGGCATGTCAATGGCTGGCCATTTTTGTGAGCAAACACCCTTTTGACCGTGACGGGAGGAAAACTTGTCTCCAATCACAGGCGAACGCATGATGCGAAGGGTGATATGTACTTTTTGGAGTTCGGTGTCGCCCGTGTCAGAACCTTTGATAGGTATCAACACTGTGCAGAGGGTGAATTGAATAGAACAGTTTGCGTACCAAGTAGCCGGACTTGATCTACAATGCCCTGCTCATCACCCTTGTACTTCACGAATCTTGTACGGCCGGTCGTGTCGTCCATGTACGCTGCAATCGGATCTCCCGCATCCAACCTAGTACCGACATAGGGCAATCCATCCCTATCTAAAAATTGCACACACGTGTGTTGCCGATCGCCTTCTTCCATCTTGATATCATAACCGAGACCAAAGTGAAGCATAGTAGTAGGATTTGCCTTGGATGTGCCATGCATGTCTTTGAGGTCAACGATCAATGACTTGTAGATGGCCCCGTAGGCGAAACCGCGTTCATGGGCGGATTTATTGAGAATCATGGCGTCTTCCATGTCATAACCTGTGTAGGAGATTACTGCAACGACGGAGTTGGTGCCACTGGGGAAGGCGTCCATAGCGTAGCCGTTGTGCAGATGAGGCCGAACGATGGGAGTCTGACCCGTTTGGAGACGGTAAAGTTTGTTGTCGGTTCGATGTTGGAGGGCAGTAGATGGAGTTCCCATAGTCTGTTTGGCCATCTAAACCTCGACGGTCAGGATCGCTGCGCAACATCTTTCAGTCAACGAGATGTACCTGACATTGGTAGATGTTACGAGGACTCTATAGCGCTTGTCGGTGAGTGCATTGGTTTATTGTGGGTGCCCCACTTACTTGGTTGAAATCGGAAAAGGGCGTCAAGTTTGCGAGAATAGAGAGGAAATTCGTTGGTGCATGTTCGACGTGTGTTGTGACATCAGGGTCAACTTCATCCAGCTTTACCGCAATATTCATATACACCTGCTCAAAGGTGCCAATCTGATCATCTTTGCCATTGACCAGAAACTTGACAGGCCTCATCATCCGCGCTCTTGAAGAAAACAAAAACAAACCAGGATACTGTCCACCTTTTGATTCTGGAACGATGCCAATTTCAAGATCAAGTGGGATCGCGTGAGTTCCTTCCGTCTTCCAGATCCTCAGGTTCTCTGCGAGTTGTTTTGCAATAGCTGGTCGAGCCCAGCCGATAATACGGCCATCAAGTTGAACACAAAGACTCTTGCGACCGTCAACAGAACATGAGAAAGGCTGCGTCATGCCGTAAGCGGCAAGGAGTAAGGGTATATGAGCGACAGCGAGGGGGGTGGTGACAATACGACAGGTCCGGGAGAGATGGTTCAGCAGGCCACAGGGAGAACCATCAGGTGTGTGAACAGGACAAAGGAAACCTAGTCAACATGATCATCTAACTGCGTACAGATATGCGTATACATATATACTCACCCCATGCTTCTGGGAGAAGCTTTCGCACAGTAGTTGTTTTGAGTTCTGCAAAAAATGCACCACGGTGTATACATCTGAAATGGCTGATATAGCGCGACCAATTGAGTTTTTCGGCTACAATAGTGAAACCTGAGGCTTGTTGTAGGTCGAGACCCGAGGGAGAAATCAGGTTTCCTGTCGCAAGGAAATTAGACATCCTCGAGCCAATGTCCCAATTAACCTTCTGAATGACTTTCGTGATGTACCGCTCTGCATCAACTATAAATATTGAATAGTGCGGGGCGTAAAATAACAACCCACTATCCAAGAAATCAGGTGGAGGTTCAGCTTTCCGGACATCTGCGGCGATCTGATTACGAACTTGATTGAGCACCTCCTCGAGGCGTTCTTTGATGATCATGCAATACAAATATCCCGGGAGAAGCACCTCTTGGTGTTGTGGTGAATCTGGGTTGTCTGAAGAGCATGATCCGGATACCAACGCGTACAACTTGCGTAACATGTAGCTGAGCCTGAAGTCAGCAGCCATTTGGGCTAGTGTGAAGAGACGCACACCAGCATCCGGAATTTATCACGAGGTTCTTCAAGATGAACCAAAACCATCTTTCGGATCAACCACGCACCGAGTATGCGGTTATTCCAATCCTCTGGCATGCCCAAAACAACACGAAATTTATCACCTAAATATTCGAGACACTGATCCCCTGTGTATAGATTGTACATCTTGAAGCTACGCAGGAGTAGCTCCACGCGATCGGTCAAGAAAGTGTTTTCATAATCTCGCATCGTAACGTGTTCAAATATTTCTCTATCAGAAGCACCGATGAGTGCTTTGAGAGCCAACATGATGGGAATGACATATTCCTGTTTTCGCCAGCTGAAGCGGAGCATAGCACTCCCATTGGAGAGGTAGTGAAGAGTATTGGTGACACTAGACTGGTCTGGTCTGGCGCAACGAATTTGAACGGCATACTGGGTGTAAGACGGGCCACGGTTAGTGAAGGATGGACGGAGGAGGGATATGACATGGTTGCGACGAGGAACAATAAGGTATCGGATAAGCCTCTCGTTCCCGTTGATGATGAAGTAGCCACCAAATTCTTCCGGCTCTTCGTGATGTCGGACAAGTTCAGAAGAAGAAAGACTACGCAGGTTGCATCGGATCGACTGAGACGAATCAAACAACCTTAAACGCGTGGATGATGAACGCGACTCTTACTCGAACCATGATTGGGACAAGGCCACAATCTCGCATAACACATTGTTCTGGGTGAGTATCCCCATTTATTGTCCAGCAAACCTTGGCTTGCATGCGACCTCTATAGGACGCGAGCCGTTCACGAGCCTGACATGGTAAACCAAGCATCAGAAAATATCCTGACACAAAGAGTGGCAGATACCTCTGAGGGGTAAATCCTCCGCTCCCTGCTCCAGGTATCACGATCCGGCACCCTGGGAGGCGCGATCGACACCTCCTCGATCCAAACTGATCACATTACAATTCATAAGCAAATATCTGCGTGGACGTGATCCACTCACTACTCAGGCGATTACCCCACCCTGCTTGGCCGCTCTCTGTGCCGATTTGTCCGGTTCCATCAAAGACAACGCGATCTCCTATGTCCTTTAGGCCAATAGATAGTAACCCTCTCCCGTCACTATCACCTCTAGGTAGCCCAGAGTCATCAAAGAGTGCATTGAAGGACTCAATATGGGGGGCAACAAGTTCATGGAGAATTGGGTATGCAGACGAATCTTTCGGTGGCTTTCTAAAAGATTCCTCGCGTCCAATCGTGTTAAATGTTGAGTTTCGTTTCTGTCTGTCTGCTGTGCTTGGCATTGCGACGTCTACTATCCTTTGCTTGCTGTCGCAGTGGGTAGAGCAATTTTTGGTTGAATGAGGGCGGGAACTATATACCAAATACGCGTGTCACCGGAATCTAAAATATTTAAAGTCCGCACGCATCGCTCACGCGCAACCTTGGGGAACGTTAGCGACGACGAGCGGCTCATATTGTACCTTGTCTCATCGCAATGTTCGGATCGAACGGGGTACAGTCTTCCTGGGCTAATCCTCAGCAGAACCAACAGCAAACCCAAGGTTCCGCCTTTGGTCAACCAAGCGCTTTCGGAGGTGGGGGTAAGACAAGTCACCTACAACTGCGATTCTTTCACACCTCTTAAATCATCTTGTGTAGCTTTTGGTCCAACCAACGCATTTAGCCAGCAACAGCAGCCAGCAGCGAACCCAATGTTTGGAAACCTTGCAACAAGTAACACCGGAACTCCTGCCTTTGGTCCGTCCACTTTTCCACATATCTAGTGTGATTTGGTGCTCACGCAGCATCCAATCGTCAGGCGCATTTGGTCAAAACTCTTCTGCCCCCACCAGTACTTCTGCTTTCGGCGCTCCTAAACCTGCTGGTGCATTTGGTGCATTTGGAGGAGGTACTTCCGCATTCGGTGGGGGCGGCAGCGCATTTGGGGGGACTGCTGCTACTGGAACATCGGGAACTAACGTTTTCGGATCCACCACTCCGAGTACAGGAAGTGCCTTTGGTTCTAGTAGTTCGCTTTTTGGGCAGCCGAAGCCTGCAACAACCTTTGGTGCCACTCCTGCAAGTACGCCGTATCATTCTGAGACCTTATCTGGGCTTATACCCTTCAACAGCAAGTGCAGATACAAATCCCCCGCCGGTAACAACAGGCACGTCTTCACTAGCCTACTCTATCTTCACAGAAAAAGATCCTTCAAACCCAAGCACTGTCCTCCAATATCAAACCATTACAGCTACGCCGACTTATAGAGGCACATCTTTGGAGGTAGGTCAATGCAATCCGATATATTACTTCTGTCCAGCCCATAGTCGTTGATTAATGCGAATTAGGAACTACGCTTGCAAGACTATCATCAAAATCGCAAGACAGCTGGTGCATTTGGCCAAACATCCTTTGGAGCCCCTACCACACAAACAACCAGCCTTTTTGGTGCACCAGCCACAACGCAACAGCCTACGAGTAGTTCGATATTCGGGGGTGCTACTACTGGCGGGTTTGGAGGAACCACTGCGACCCAACCTGCTGTGGGCACGTTTGGATCCTTCGGGCAGCAGCAGCCTGCTGCGAGCACAAGTACAACCACGACCTTCGGCGCAGGTTCTGCATTTGCGCAACCCCAACAGCAACAAGCTGCTGCATTTGGTGGTTTTGGCCAACAACAGCAACAGCCAGCTGCAGGCGCTGGCACTAGCATATTCGGAAGTGCAGGTGGGTTCGGGCAACCAAAGCCTGCTACAGGATTTGCAGGCACCTTTGGTCAGCCATGTAAGTGCATGATTATAGTCGTGTAACTTCCCACTTAACTTGTTCTACAGCGGGTGGGAATGTGTTTAGTGGTACAGGTACTACAAGTGCATTTGGCCAACCTGCAACTCAGCCTGCCACCGGTACAAGTATCTTCGGCCAGCCTCAACAGCAGCCGACTTCAACGTCATTCGGTACAATCGGTTTGTTTCAATTAGAAACCGTTCATTGATGTCGGTTTTCAGGTGTAGCAAGTGCTGCAAAGCCATCGATATTCGGTCAACCCAACCAACCAGCTGGAACAACCGCCGGCTTTGGCACGGGCCTATTCGGCGGTCACCAACAGGCTCAACCAGCACAACCCACAACGGGTCTTTTCGGAACAACGCCAAGCGCAGGTTCCAGTCTTTTTGGCCAACCACAACAGCCTCAGCAACAACAGCCCGCACAACAAACGGGTGGCTGTGAGTGCTATGCAACTCTGTGTGCTTAGCTAAGATTGTTTTGACAGTGTTCGGTAGCACCACCACGCAACCGCCAGGTGGACTATTTGGTAGTGGAGTAAGTGGTAGTTTGTTCAGTGGTGCGCAAGCAGTCCAAGCACAGCAGCCTAACCAGACGAGCCTCTTTGGTACTCCAAAACCTCCAACAACCGGGACCGGCCTCTTTGGTGGTGGCACCTTTGGGCAGCCTAGCACAAATACCGGGATGGGCTCTCAGCCCGCCTTATTCGGGCAACCGTCAGGTCAACAAGCGATAGCCCAACCAACCACAGGCACTGGAACTAGCACTTTTGGGGGTTCGTTATTTGGCCAACAAAAGCCTGTCTCCCCCGCAATCAGTACCACACCTTCTACGGGCGGCCTTGGCACCTCACTGTTCGGTGCTTCTACTCTAGGCTCATCGACGGCTGTACTAGGTGGGCCTGGCACGCTCACCGCCTCCATAGCGGAACCTATATCCAGCAACCTACCCATCTTTTCCATGCTTCCACCTGGTCCTCGTGCCATTCCCATTGATCAGCAACAAAAGAAGAAACCAGGCTTCTTTATAGATGCCCCCGCCCGCTCACCTATACCACGCCTGCCAATCAATTACACTCCGGCTAGTTCAAAACTGCGTGGCTTCGGGGCATCAACATCATCTTCTATACTTGGTGTCCCCGGACAGAACCTATCCCTCAGTAATGGTAAAGGGGGCACTCTTTACCCGAGTCGCACAGAAGACCCAGAGAGCATCCTAGGACGCAGTGCAAGCCCCGCATTGGGTAGTGGTGGAAGGCAAAGCGTAAAAAAATTGGTTTTAGATAAGAAGGTTGAGGCGTCAGATCTGTTTAGCAGAGCTGGATCACCGGCGTTGCGCGGTAGTCCAGCAAAAGTAACTTTCAGCCCTGCGCTTAGTCAGGCTGCAAGGGAAAAGGACGTGGCAAGAGAGAAAGAGGCTGCTATCCAACCTCTAGAGAAGCCACCGCAGGGTGCCCTCCCGCCTCTCCGCAGCATACCCGGCCGATTCACAGCACATAGTTCGCTCACTCTAGGGCAGCCGTCGTCGCCGAGGAAGACCGTAAATGATACCGAAGATCCCTCCACCCCTCCACCCCCCCTGCATGGGGACTATTGGATGAAACCCGATCTAATCAAACTAAGGACGTACGGCTATGAAGAGTTGTCGTCCTTCAGGGATTTGATCGTGGGCCGTGTTGGATATGGAGAGATTCACTTTTTGGAACCCGTCGACCTCACCGGCCTTCCTAAACTTGGTGCGCTTCTGGGCGAGTTGGTGCGATTTGATGACAAAGAATGTAGCGTGTATCCCGATGGTGATGAGGCAGACAAGCCAATTCCCGGGACGGGCTTGAATGTCAAGGCCAGGATCACATTGTTGCGGTGTTGGACTACAGACAAGGCGACGAGAGAGCCTATTAAGGATGAACAAGCATCTGCGGCGATCAAGCATCTAAAGCGGCTGAAAACAATGAAGGAGACTCATTTCGAGAGCTTCGATATGATGGATGGGAAGTGGACGTTCACAGTAGAACACTTCTGAGCGGAATGGGTCGTTTGTTATGCAGAGAAAGGAGCAAGTAGGCTCCGTACGTGATTTACAGAAAGATGTAGTTACGAGCAAATGTGAACTGGCCCTAAGTGTCGCAACCAAGTGTCTCGGGTCGGAGGTCGGTACAATCTGAAGACTTTTGATCATCAGTCTTGGGGGTGCTATGAAGGTGTTTAACCCACCGACTGTGGCCCATCCTCACATGCCCCGCATGTTAGCACATCCGACGAAACATGGGACCACCGTACAGTCACTATTTACGGAACACCTGAAGAAGGGCTCATAGGCACTAGGATCGTCCTCCCTACCTTCTTCTACCTCCTAAACAGGAGATTGGACTACTATGGCTCTTGCCCCTTCCCAATCAAGTCGCTTGGTGGTGTTATTATCATTGCAGCAAACTCACTCATGCTCAATGCACCAAAGTGATGGAGATGAGAAAGGTGACCCGCTCAGCTAGCTGCTACTCGACACATCCACGTAGCGCGAGACCATTTCTGGCATGTTGGTCAGCCGACAGTTACGTCAAGGTCTAGCAATGAGCCCATCGCTTTGACAGCTCGAGAATGGACGACTTGAAAAGGATTCACAGAAGAGTTCGAGCGTGTGGAGTGGGTGTGTGAGTCAACCGGATGCTCTTGTATGTTATCACGGTTCGTTCGCTTCCACATGTACTGTCCATTTTCAACTAGAGTTACCAATAATTTGTGTCCGGTCTGAGTAGTAGTGGACACGATACACTATGAAACCTATTCCAAATCCAAGAAAAGGATTTGTTAATATCAACGTGCACAGGCAAAAAGATCAGTGGCACATCGCCGCTCGGCTAATCACACCATGCCAGGTGCCACGTTGCGAGCATGTTGGTGTCGTCATGCCGTTTACAAATTTATGCTCCAACTGGCCCTCACCTGACTGGCTCCACCTGGAAACTGTCTCAGTAGCATTTCCTTATATCTGAAAAGATCAATGTATTCCAGAGTAGAGAACAGGCATTTTGACCAAACCAACTCTCTGTGAACAAAAAAAAAGGTAATAATAAATGGGTGTATTTGTTAATTGAAGTGCTGTCACATGTTCTGCAAGTTGTTTTGTAAATGCAGGCAGTACTGCATTTAAAATAATCAATGGTTTAAGAGAGGCTAGTGTTTGGGTCCACTTAATGAGTTTGTTCTCCTGGGCAGGTTAAGGAGTTGTTGTGTTGTGTGAACCACATATTGTTATCTTCAGTTTCACACTAACTGGTTATAGAATATTTCATGATGCTCTGTTGATAGGCTGCAACACTAACTCAAAGTCTCTTTGTTATGAAAGGCATTGATGTCAGCCTTAATACACTTTTTAAGTGGAATCACTCATTATCTATCTAGGCTGCATGATCATAGAAGACTTAGCCTCTATAGATCAGCAGGTGGATGCTAAGTAGACTCCCACAGTATCATGAAACTTGAATAATGAACTTTTCTGCATATAGGTGAAGGAGGAAAATTCTAGACTCTTCTAGTCAGCTATCTTCAAAGCAGTGCAGGAGGCATTGATCAGCAGTGTCAGGGCCTGAATGCATGAAAAAGGTAGTTGGCAGCTATGTCCTTGTCACACAGATATACTCGGGGTCCTCGTACAGCTGGCATTTCGAAACAATTGCAAATGGGGAAGAGGTTCTCATTATATCTGTAGTTTACTATTCTTGGAGGGTGGTGAATGCTGCACAGCATGGTCAGTCAACAAGAAAACTCACTCTGAGCTACTCGTTCCAGTATTGAGAGGTTGGAATAGCAGACGACTACCCATTCACTGTGCATGAGCGGTCACGTGATATTATCTAGATCGCTTTGTTGTTAGGATCGCAAAGTGAGGCCCGTGTGGGAACTTGCTGACCTGTACGGTTTTTAACGATCACCCCGTCCTACACCCCCCGAACCATCTTTCCTCCTTTGCCTTCCTCGCCTACCTCCACCCAGACGAAAATGTCCAAGGTTGTCTCCTACTCTGAGCTCCAGTCAAACAATACTAGGCAAAATCTCTGGGTTGCCATCCACGGCAAGGGTACGTAGGAATGTTCTTTGTGCAGACCGAAATTTAACGCCCTGGTCAAATACAGTGTATAATGTAACAAAATTCATCGACGAGGTATTTCTTTCTCGCGTAAACGATGTGTAACCATAGTACTTATGTGCTCGACGCTAGCACCCCGGGGGTGACGAGGTCCTTCTTAGCGAGGGAGGTGGGTATTCAATCTCTTTGGACCATACGCGTTGTCGAACACGGCTCCAGGCAAAGTTGCAACGGATGCTTTCGAGGATGTCGGCCACTCTGACGAAGCTCGTGC
Source organism: Pulveroboletus cf. rosaemariae (assembly GCA_038089275.1). Lineage (NCBI taxonomy): Eukaryota > Fungi > Basidiomycota > Agaricomycetes > Boletales > Boletaceae > Pulveroboletus > Pulveroboletus cf. rosaemariae. The sequence continues at coordinate 23,589 of JBBPKN010000051.1, forward strand.
GCTCCTTGCTGGCTTCTTGGTAGGTGAACTCGAGCAAAGCGGCGTAAGTGCTAGGTGGTATCATAAAGGCATCTCATAGCTGAGCTTGCGACTTGGTTAGACACCGGCCAGGGCGAAGAAAAGTTCGTCGAACCCGATTGTTCATAGTGCCGTCGAGAGGGGCTCGAAGTGAGCTATCGTGTCCTTGACTCAGATTCGTTCAACTCACACCTTTTAGTTTGATGTATTTCATCCCTCTCACTCTTCTGGGTGCTTACTTTGCCTGGCGTTTTTATGCGTGAGGTGGTCCTTGTCCTACACCACTAGGCACTGGCTTGGCACTGGCTATACATATCTCAGCCACCAACACCTGTGTTGCTTATTTGATACTTACCTTAGACTTGGAACACGGGTAACTTGATGACATGCTTCAAATTTTCAAGTCAACCTGTGAGACGAACACCGCCTGACTGAAGCATTCAAACCATTTCTTACACATACCATTGTATTGACTCCACCATGAGTTCTAATGCCAATGTTTTGACCTGGACCTCACAGCTGGCTGTGTAGTGGTGTAACTGTCTGATGAATGTGTGCCTTCGTTGCTACTGAACTACCGCCTTCAAATTAAAATACTCGGTCTGAACTAGTAGACAAGAGCCTTCTCCGAAGAACTAAAGGTACCAGGTTGTATTGTAGAATTATTGGTGAAATTTACACACTTCTGATCCAATCATTGTACTCTGGCTACTGTGTATACATTGTCTGCTTGGATTAGTACTCAAATGCTCACGCAGGCAAGAGTAAGCACTCAAGCGTGGACCATGCAATTTCCATCTGCCACTTCACCAGTAAGAAACGAGGGCATTGTGAGCTATGTTCCTAGGCAAAGGCGAGTGGAGTTGGTTCAACTTTGGAGACGTATTCACAGAATGATGCCAGCCACGACAACTCACGATACCACCACAATCGTGCTACAAGGGTGTTAACCAGGTAAAAAGGCCAATGGTTGAATCTTGCCCTTCATAGTAGATACAGATCTCCGATTGAATATTTCACTTCCCGTCGCGGGCCGCGCCGACGATGCCTGCCATAAGCAGAACCTTTCTCTCGACCGCATCCAAGCTCCAACCAAACCGACTTCTCTGCCCAAGATGGCTCTGTACGACGAACATGCCGACATCCTCGGCGGCCCCATCATCCAGAGACCGGATTCTGACCTATTATTCACGCTCTCTCAGCATCACATCGTTTTCAAGTCGCTCATACTCTTGGGGCTCAGTTTACTGGCATGGATCGCGTGTGCACGGGGTCTCCAACATCTCAAGAAACACCGCGAGCTGAGGTACAGGAAGTATGTCCCACATTTCCGACGCATATATATTTTTTTTGACAAATTTTATCAGGGCGATGCGTAGAAAGCACGGAATCCCCGACTCAGACTGTCGTCCTTTTGCTGTAGCGTATGCCGCAGCCAAGCGTACGCACCTCGAACGCGAGGCCCAAGACCGAAAGAAGGTGACCAATTATGTGTCGGACCACAATCCACCGGCAGTTGATCAGCGAACCACTGTACCGAGAGACGCGCGTGGCCTGAGGAGACGGGTTCCCGAAACCAGTGAGTCAATCAAGACGTCTTAGCATGAACGTGGTTCATCTCATTGTTTTATCACGGATCTTCACGTATCGTGCTTCCACCGCGTGTAGCTTTACAATTTCATGATTATCAACTCCCTGAAAGACATGACTCTCTGCGTGATAACAAGCTCCCGGATGTTCATTCCCTTAAATTTTCCGATCGCTACAATCCCAGTTCACGTCATCAACAGGCTATCCTAGACACGCTACCCGTCAAGCGGCATCCCGTTCGTCCTACCGGCAGAAAAGAGCTCGTCATAAATCTCGATGATCAAGAGGGGTCGAGAAAACGCTCTTTCGAGGACGAAGGCGACGCCGAACACGAGACCATAAAAAAGTCTCGCATAGATGACGACGAACTCATAGATGGAGATGGTCAAGCAGATTGGTACGCTCAGTACGCTGACATGCCGCCTCGAAGAGCGTTCAACGAATTTCTGGACCGACAATCCGAGAATGATTATGTACAGACGAACAGTCAAGAGAGGTCCAAATGCGTTAATGGCATTTACGATGAAGACCACGAGCCCGTTGATGAAGCAATGGAAGGCGTCGACGAAGATGAAGTGGCAGAACTCGAGGCTGTGGCACGTGGCAAAAAACGTGATCGGGCAGAGGCAGGGTCCTCCTTTGGAGGTGACGATGAAGAGGACGTGCAGAATGGAAGAGCATCGCATTGTCGCAAGCGTCGAACGATTTTGGGCAAGAGTACAGAAATGGTATCACGAGGGCAGCAACGCGACCACGCGGCTGGAACGCCTGAGGGTGAAGCCGAGGGAGGTGACTCTGAGACTTCTCGGAGATGTGCCCAGCGTAGCTCCAAAACAAAGAGGGGCAAGAATCCTCCGCCTGACGAAGTCAGCGAGATATTAGTGGAGGATCCACGTATATCCAAGGACCCCCTCTGTGATGGCCGCAGAGTTGGTGACGAGTGGGAGATTGACGGTGTCCAGTACAAGGTCGGCGATAGGGGCGAGCGTTTGCGCCTCACTTTGGTTAAGAAGGCCAAGAGTAGATATCGTATGGTGAGTTTTCTCGTATCGATATTTTATACCTTCCTCAGATATCGTCATTAGCCCCAAGATTCTCAACACCAAAATCGACCAGCTGCGCTAGAGATCTACGTAGAAGCGTGGATGACAGAAGGACAGTACAAACGGGCAGAGGAAAGACAGGAGCTGGTTTGGCAAGAAGCACCAAGGGAATTGAATGGATCCAAGACTCCCGATATTCTCGATTCCCCTACGAAAAATGGCAAAAATCTCTTGTGGGACTCGGTCAAAGGCAGTCCCGCTCGTCGTTCCTTTCGCCAACTCATGCCTGCCGGCGCTTCGACTCGCATTAACCCCTTTGAGCAGTGGCAACTGCAGCATGCTCTTGGTCGCCGTGTGGTGTCGTCCAGTACCATCGTTTCTCTCATGCCTGCAGGTGTTGATAGCCCGACTCGTACTGGTCTCCGTGGCTTCTCGAAATGGGAGAAACAAGATAGAGAGGCAGAGGCAATGGCCAGAATACGGGCAAAAATCGAGGAGCAAAAGAAGGCTCAGGGACCACCTCAGAAATCTGCCGAGATACCAACGAGCGCAATTATCCCTGAACTTGCCACTAAGGCGTTGTCTGTTCCTACAGTCTCATTTACCTCTGTTCCCGCTGTACCTGGAGACGGGAAGTTGGATAGTAACACCTCATCAAGCGAGTCGCACACTCCTACCATCTCCATTGTGACCCCTCCCGGTGTCAGTGATTCCGTCAAGGAAGCCGCTACCGTTGCTTCCACTACTACTCCTGGTTTCTCATTGCCTCCAACTTCTCTTCCCACGGCTGCACCAACCACACTCTTTCCTAATGCTCTGACTGCCTCTGTCACCTCTTCTACCACCTCTTCTTCTTTTTCTTCTGTGAAACCGTTGCAAGTATCATCGTCTACCACTGCCACAACCTCGTTATCTGCTATGCCAAATTCCATTGGGAAGGGGGTTGGTTCAGGCACGCCATCCTCATCTACTCCTTCACCCATTAATCTAGGTTTAGCAGCTCAGTCTCAACCTTCCTCAACCGAAAGTGCCCCAAAGCCATTCTCGTTTTCTTTTGCGAAGCCTGGTACCTCTTCCTCCACCCCTCTTACAACCAAGTTCCAAGTGCCAGTTTTTGATGCTACCCCTCGGTCCACCCTGGTAGTGGAGGCTCCGATTCCTCCTCCTATCTCAACCTCCGCTACGTCGTCCGAAAATTCAAAGTTAGCAGCCCCCGCTTTCTCATTCCCGGGTGCATCTTCCTTGTCCATTGTCATGCCCTCGACATCATCGACATCTTCGCTACCCAAGTTTTCATTCGGACAGCCGGTTATAACATCGACAACTGCGCCTGGTTTTAATTTGGTGCAAAGCAATGCATCCCAGCCCAAACCGACCTTCAGATTCGGTCAGACACCGCCAAGTGCAACGGATAGTGCTTCTGCATCTGCCTCTCGAGCTGCAGATGAGTTGAAGAAGTCAGCTCTACCGATGTCGGTCTTTACTACCACAACTAGCTTGAATGAGCCTGTGAGGCCATCGCCGTTTGGGACAACATCTACTTTCGGAAGTTCGACATCAGGTTCGCCTTCCGTTCCAGCGACGAGTCTTTTTGGGAAGCCGGTCATCGTAGGTGGTGATAATTCAACATCTATACCATCCAAATCTACGCTGGCATCCACAAACATTACATCCTTCAGTAATGCATCTTCCTCGACGCCTGCCGGAATCCCTGCTTCTGGTAACACGCCGGTATTCTCGTTTGATGGGACCAACACTAGTTCCAAGTCTGTTGAAGAATCCGGTCCCGCATCCTTGTTCGGGGTTGCTACGGGAGGCACAAAACCAGCTTCCTTGTTTGGAGTCACTTCCACGGAAGGCAAATCGAGCATTATATTCAGTACCTCTATTGAGGGCTCCAAGTCTACTTCTATGCTAGGTGGTAACACAGAAAACTCGAAGCCTTCCTCTGTTTTTGGTCGCTCGGCGGTCGGTTCGAAACCAACTTTTGGGTTTGGTGGCTCTGTGGAGTCGTCCAAGCCTACCTCTATTTTCGGTGGTGCTGTTGAGGGATCGAAGCCAATATTTACACTCAGCGGTGCTACAGAAGATAAATCTTGGCTTGGCCCTGCCGCAGAAAGCTCGCAATCAATGACCCCTTTTGCCGCGGCCTCCGACAACTCACTACCCATTAATACCATAGGCGTTTCTAAGGTTGTATCCACCATTGTAAGTACCCCATCTAGTTCATTCCATCTGATGTCAATATTTGCGTTGGGAAGGACGATGCAGCCACTCATACATCCACCACTTCGGGCGCACAGGCAAAGCCTACAACTTCCTTTTCCTTTGGAGTTCCATCAAGTATGACTGGGTCGATATTTGGACAACCGTCCACATCAATTGGTGGTGATTCCAATCAGTCAGCATTTGGCAAGCCTGCGAATGCTCCGCTCGCTGCCTTCGGGCTTGTCGGGACAGGGGGTTCGGGTTCGCCAAGCACTTTCACGTTCGGCAAGCCAGCGACACAAAACCAAAAGCAGGAGCAATGAAGGAGGGCGAAGCTTATGTGAACCTTGCAAGAACGTGACGCGCTTTTGAAGGCACGCCCACTCTGCAAAGTGAAGTGACGGACATACAGTACGATGTACATTACACCCACCATTTTGACTACGCTTTTTTTGCGCTTGCTATTTTATCATCTCAAAAACGTGTCAGGACTCGGAGACGAGACTCTGAGGAGCAGGGAATGAGGAAAGTGAGATTCATTGGTGAACACTTGAGTCGGAGTATAAAGCAGATTCCAGTACTATAAGTCAATGAGTATATCTGGCTCAAGCAGTAATAGCGGCGAGGCCGGCTAGCTCAGTTGGTTAGAGCGTCGTGCTAATACACACAGGCAAATAGTCTGATGTACGCGAAGGTCCTGGGTTCGACCCCCATGTTGGCCACTTCTTTTTCTGTCTTATGACTTGTTCTCTGGATGCTTTAATACCGAGGGTTTCTGACGATTTAGTGTTCGTGGTTAGCTCGAGTTGTGGGTACCATGTATGATACAGCCCTCTGGTTATTATGCTCCATCTGGGATCGTAGCCTTGGCGTGAGGTATTGGACAGAGACGGAGTCCTTGTTATGAAAAAAAAAAAACCCCGTTTGACCACCGCAGGGCTCGAACCTGCAATCTCCTGATTCGTAGTCAGACGCGATGCCATTTCGCCAGGCGGCCTCTTTCAAAATACAATGGCAAGAAGAGGGAGCGATATACTTCTGTAGGTGGTTAATGAGCCATCTCTTCGTTTACATGCTCACAAGGGACAGCACCACGTTTCTGAGGACCATCAGTGAGCTTGTATGGTCAATGAGGGCGGGTAGATAACATCCTGTCAGAGCAGAACACGAAATTGATGATGACATCAGTGAAAGGAAATAAGCAATTGACTATTGTCGAACACGATAGCTGGAGCCCTTTTCATGGGTGGCATAGGTGAGAACCTACACATGCATGACTGCTACTGTCGTCCCGCATTAGATTAAAAATCAGCGGGCCATTAATAACCTTGAAGTGGAATAGCGGAACGTGTGCATGTTGGAGAGCTAGAGCACTGTTAAATACTGGGTGACATGTACTCGCCGTTGATGCGTCAGAACCCCACTCAAACCTTGTCTCGAGCTACGGAAGTGCCCAACTGAGGGTGCCGATATAAGGACCTACTCGCATAAGACTGGTGTACTCTGCAAATTCAGAAATCACGTGCCACGGAGTCTTAGCGGTTTGTGGCTGTGTTACCAGTATTCTCCGACCTACGCACTGAACCACTACCACGTTGTGGTGGTTCGAGTCGTCCTGTACAACACCCCTGCCATGTCTGTTCTGTTCGAGACATCCCTTGGGGACATTGTTGTTGACTTGGAGGTTGAATTGTGCCCGAAGAGCTCTGAGAACTTCCTCAAGCTCTGCAAAGTACACTATTACAATCTGAATGCGTTCTTCAATGGTGAGTCACTTCGGAAGATGCTTTACGACCGGTTGAAACGTGTAGTTTTAGTGTCAAAAGACTTCCTTGCTCAGACCGGGGATCCGACCGCTACTGGCACTGGTGGAGAGTCAGTCTGGTCATATATAGCTTCTCAAAGAGGCGGCGAATCAGTATCACGGTATTTTGTGCCAGAGATTGTACCGGGACTCAAGCATACACGCAAAGGGACTGTTTCAATGGCTGTAGCTCCTTCCGTCGATGGTGACAAAGGCGGTTGTGGCAGTCAATTCTACATCACTCTCGCTGACAGTATCGAGTATCTCGATGGCAAGCATGCTGTTTTTGGCCACGTAGTTGAAGGATTGGAAGCACTGGATAAGATCAATGATGTTTTTACTGATCGAGATGGACGTCCCTTCAAAGATGTTCGGATTCGCCACGTTGTTATCCTTGGTACGTGGACAGGGGGGATGCGTCATTCTATACTGATGCTCGGATCCGCAGATGACCCATTTCTGGACCCGGCGGGTCTCACCAGGCCACCCTCTTCGCCTACTCGGCCACCGGATAACTCCACAAGGATTGCTGAGGATGAAGATGCTCTTGCCACCTTGCCCGAGGAGGAGGAGGAGCGCGAACGTCGGAAAAAAGCAGCAGCAGCATCTGCACTGACCCTCGAAATGGTTGGCGACTTGCCCTTTGCAAACGTTCGCCCTCCAGAGAACGTCTTATTTGTATGCAAACTGAACCCAGTTACTCGAGACGAGGACCTCGAACTTATTTTTTCGCGGTTCGGGACCATCATGAGTTGTCAGGTCATCCGTGACAAGAGAACGGGAGATTCATTGCAATATGCATTCATAGAATTTGACAGACGAGAGGATGCCGAGCAGGTTTGATTCCTCTGACCGGTCTGGAAAGCTACATAGCCTTACGTGCCCTACAGGCTTACTTCAAGATGCAGAATGTCCTGGTTGACGATCGCCGCATTTGGGTTGACTTGTGAGGATGCTCAGTGCATTGATTCATTTTGCTAATTGCGTCTTGCTCAGCTCACAGTCTGTGGCCCGATTGAACACCTCGTGGTCCAACAACCCTAAACTGGGTCAGCGCCGAAGAGAAGGGGGGGGCTTCGCGGGTCGAGATGATTTAGAGGAAACTCGCAGATATCGGAGGGGTACGAGGGAAAATGGACGTGGCGACTACAGGATGGTGTTTGAGGTCCCGGATGCTGGACCGCCGCAGCGCCGAAAGCGAGACCGCAGCAGGCACCGGGCCCGGCCTTCGGAGCGCCGACGACAGTCGCAATCGCCGGGCCGTCGCACGCGTGATGACTGATGCGGAGTCTGTTTACGCTTATTTATAAGCCGATACAGCACTTCACCCCTCTCTTGGAATTCAGACTATGGCCTTTCCCAAGGAAGTCATCGTTTCGTCTCGTAACCGGGAATCTGCCATGCCAGCTTGACTCACCTGAAACCTATAAAACCACACTTGCCGCTGCGACCATCTCCCCCGACTCTCGACCACACCCCATGACGGTCCTTGACCCCAACTCGTGCTCAGAGGACGCTGACGCCTTTCTCGAGTCTGCAGACGGTGTCAAGTTTTGTGTTCACAGATGCATCTTGGTCGTTGCCTCTCCTTTCTTTGAACACATGTTCGCTCTTCCTCAGCCCCCTCCGGACAGCAAAGAACATCATCCCGTGATTCCTGTGACGGAGCATAGTTCCATCATCGGCGCTTTACTCCAGTTCATCTATCCGGAGCCAGATCCCGTTGTCGTATCACTGGATGAGCTCGTCACCCTCCTCACCACGTCTGTCAAATACGATTTCCTGGGCCCTATAGCTGCCCTACGCAAAGAACTTCTGTCACCCCGCTTCCTCGACGAAAACCCCACTCGAGTGTACGCCGTTGCCAGTCGGTTTGACCTCGAGGACGAGACCCGGGTGGCCTCGCAGCATACACTCTCTTGCAACATCCTTGACTGTCCTCTGTCTGATGATCTCAAATACATCTCCGCCCACGCCTATCATCAACTCTTGGTACTCCATAAGACGCGTGCGGAAGCTGCGCAAGCCCTTTTGAAAATCCCACAAGATGTCAAGTGCATGCAGTGCTCGGGGCCATATTACGGTGCTTTTGTTCCGCCGAAGTGGTGGAAAGAGTTCGAGAAACTGGCGAGGGAAGAACTCTCCGTACGACCAACGACCAACGTCATCTTCAGCATGTCATTTCTGGCACGCGTCGCCCAGGAATCGGGGTGTATTCGGTGTGCCGGGAGCATTCTTGATGCACACGCGTTCCTTATGAATCTGAAGAAGCAGATCGACGACCTTCCTTCTACAATATGAGCTCGACCATCGTGACCTGTCTCTCCTTGACCTCATTATGTTCTTTTATCCCCCACACGATTTAAGGATTCCACATCCTGTTTGTTTCCGTCCGACTCCTCGTACCTCATTCCTAACGCTGTCTTACGACATCATAACGAACATTGCGCGTTGATACCGAATCATGGCATAGTACCCCTTGGTTACTTGTGTATTGTCTCAGTCTTGTAATCTGATTGGACGTTACTTTATATATAGTAGATGACATTCGCATGTAAGATCCGTTCCAGTTCCCTCATAATCTTGACGTAGAAAGGGCACTTCACGAATACCAGAAACCATGACCACGCCGCAGCTCGCCTCGTTCAAAGTGCCAGCCGTCGACAACGAACCGATGGTAAGCAGGTGAACATCATTCAGATCTCTTCAATCACCCAGAGGGCAACAGAGGAACTATGTCGTGGGCTCACCGGAGCGAAGTGGCCTAGAGGCAACCTTGAAACAAATGGAGCAGGAACTACCTTTCGAAGTACCCTGCATTGTCAACGGCAAAGAGGTTTGGCATAGGTATCAGACCACAACTCGTTGCTCAACGCATCCGACGGATAGATCAGAACTGGAAGACTGGCGAAGCAGGTCATACCATCAGATCACGCCAGACATCTGTGCACCTATCACGAGGCGGATGAAGCCACGGTCGCAAACGCGATTGACGGAGCCCTCGCCGCCAAGGCAGAGTGGGAAGCCTTGCCGTGGAATGATAGGGCTGCCATCTTCCTGCGCGCTGCTGAACTCGTCAGTGGTAAGTATCGCTACAAGCTCCTGGCAGCCACTATGCTCGGTCAGGGCAAGAACACTTGGCAAGCTGAGATTGATGCCGCTGCCGAGGTGCTGGCCACCACTATGAAAGCTACCTGGCTCTGACTTTATATGATAGCTCTCTGATTTCTTGCGTTTCGGTGTGAAATACGTGGAAGAGCTTTATGCCCAACAGCCACCCAAAAATGCACAGGGGTCTTGGAAGTAAGCCGACCTGGTATTTGTCGTCCTGTCCTTTTCTCATAAGCTCATAGTCGTGTTGAGTATCGAGCACTTGAAGGCTTCGTGCTAGCCGTCTCTCCATTCAACTTTACCGCTATCGGCGGAAACCTTCCTGGAGGTGTGTCTTGATTTAACATTTACGGTATCGCTAATGTGAGTTTGGTTTTGCTTAGCACCCGCGTTAGTTGGGAATGTTGTGGTTTGGAAACCCTCTCCTGCAGCCACGTACTCCAACTACCTTATCTACCATATTTTTTCGGAGGCGGGTGTCCCTCCAGGCGTTATCCAATTCGTGCCCGGGCCGCCGCCCGAAGTCGTGACGCAAGCTATCGGACATTTTAATTTTGCAGCGTTGCATTTTACCGGAAGCACTTTTGTATTCAAGAAGCTCTGGAAGGACATCGCAGCAAATCTCGATAAATACAGGTGTTATCCTAGGATTGTCGGTGAAACCGGTGGAAAGAACTTTCATATCGTTCACAAGTCCGCAGAAGTCCGTAATGCGGTACTCCAAAGTCTCAGGGGAGGCTTCGAGTACCAAGGTAAACTACGCGTTTTTTTTTGACCCTGAGTCAAAAGACTTGATTGCATTGTAGGACAGAAATGTTCTGCGCTTTCCAGACTGTATGTTTCTTCTTCGGTTTGGGACGGTGGATTCAAGGACCAGCTTTTGGCTGAGACCTCGAAGATCAAAGTTGGAGGAGTCCAAGACTTCGCTTACTTCATGGGCCCTGTCATGTAACGTTCCATATCTATGTGGCCTGCATCCATAGCTGATTCGCTTCAGTGGCCGATCAGCCTACAACAGGATCCTTGACTATATTGAGAAGGCAAAGGCTGCTGGCGGGGATATCCTCATCGGGGGATATGGTATGTTGGTGCGCATCCTGAGGATTGACCATCTGGTATTATCGTGTCTGCAGGGGACGACTCCAAGGGCTTCTTCATTCAACCAACTGTCATCTTGACAAAGGACCCTCGGTCAGTGACTATGACCGAGGAGATCTTTGGCCCGGTAGTTACGGTAATTGCCTGATTCGAACTCAGAAGGATCTGCTAGAAGCATACCATCAATAGGTCTACGTATACGACGATACGGACTTTGAGAAGACCCTGGAACTCATCGACAATACGTCTGCCTACGCCTTGACTGGTTCCATGTAGGTCGGCCATGACACATTCGGGAATCAGAGACGCTCAGTCTGATCGTAGCTTCGCCACTGACCGAAAGGCGCTCCTCACGGCCACGAACAAGTTGCGCAATGCGGCTGGTAATGTGTATTACAACGAGAAGTGCACAGGTGCTGTTGTTGGACAACAGCCTTTCGGTGGCGCACGCGCAAGCGGGACGAACGATAAAGCAGGGAGCATTAGCATCTTTTATCGCTTTGTGTCTGCCAGAAGCATCAAGGAGAACTTTGTGGGACTGGAAGACTTCCAGTACCCATCCAACGTCGTTTGACGCAGAAAGGTATGTACATGCAATTGTGAGGAAAGTGTAGTGTACACTTTGTATGTGACTACCATCCGTGCGTATTCGACCGATCGAATGCCTTTTGTACATGCAAACTGCGACTCCAACAACGGCCAACGCATACATTCACTATCCTTTGAAATCTATGACAGTCATGGCACACTGGTCGAGCCTCGTCCGCTCAGTAGCGACGTTCCACCCCAAGTCACAATGACATTCTCCTCAGCACCCCGTCCTTTGTTTCATTGATGGCCGTGCTGCTACCGTTGGACTGGTGAACCTAAGTGCAAGCGAAAGACTTTTTGCAGATGCTACTCGAGAGGAGGGTGGAGAAAGTGATGGGGACGTCGCCAAAGAGTGCAGTACCAGTAAATTGACTCAACTGGAGAGTCAACACCAGAACTGGACGGATGAAGAATCGAAGCAAGACGTGGTCCTCCGGATGCTAGTCGACAAATACAGACCTCTTCGCATGGGACCTGTTCGAACCGCAGATCAAAAACTAGAACGGTCACCCCCGCAAGTCTGGCCGACCGCTGCTTCCGTTCAGGCGGCTGGTCATATTGCTGCACGTCCATGGGAAGGAACGGCGGGTTTGCCATTGCTTCCTAGGGCCGCAGGCCTTGGTATACGATCTTTAATGCCTCCCCGCGTGTGGCTGCATCGATAAAGTTTGGCTCCTTTGCTCACGCATCCGCTGGACCCGACGACAACTACGAACGCACAAGACTGACTGAGAGAAACTGGAGAAGCGCGGACAGCAAGCCCGTCGGTTGTTGCATGCACGCGAATCGACCTTGAGCTATCGACTTGGCCCGAGAAATGGAGGCGCGGACGATGAACAGATCTCGTCTCGAATAAATCCTGTCAGTCCGAAAGGGTGGCAGAGCCTCGTAGAGGATCGTATAGAGGTGCAAAAGCTCCCTGTGCACCTCACATCAACTCATTCTGTGGACGATACAGAATGCTCGGCTTTCAGGCCAGTTCGACAAGTTGGAAGCCAGGAGGCAGCCATTCGCGCAGCTGATGGAGGAGTGCAGTCCGTTCATTTACAGGGAGGAGTCTCTGATGAATCGAATATTGAAACGCAATGGAGCCGTTCCTCCATGGGTGGGAGTTCAAATGGGTTAGTCGCGCACGATCACTCGCTGATTGCGTGCAAACTAGACTTCACACTATAGAATTGGAAACCGCAGTGAATACCTTTGGTGAAACCCTGAGACGTTCTTGGATCAGGCGTGCGATTCGGACGTTGACCATAATTCAATCTGCCCCTCCCTCGTCGCCGTATCGTCACGTGCATCCCAGCATGATCGGGAATGGGAAGAGCGAGAACACTCTTACCATAACACCGCCATTGTCGAACTGAACTCACTTGTCCGTAAATACAATGCAGTGGCACCATATGCGGTCCGTCGACCATATTATACCCGGGAGAGCGAGCTCACGAGGGCCTATCACGACAGTTGGGAGGAGATTCTCCGTGGGATAGATGAGAGAAGTCAGACGCTGCGTTTCGAGCCGAAATGGCCGTGGACGATGGACCACGAAGGGTGGGTACGTTTCTCACCCTCTGAGATCTCATTTTGCAGTGGTTACGAGCATTGAGCAAGCGGTTCACTAAGGCTGGTTAACGATTTACCACACCTTCACCTGCGCCTCCGCCTGTGACAGACCCCATAGCCATGAGAACCTTATGTACGTAGCCGCCATCTTATTGTAACGGTCTCACGCCTTCCCCCGAACCCCTTGAGACAGTAGCCGAATTTTCTTATTTTAATTGTACTGCCGCGAGGCAAGGTCGTGTTGCAGGGACACTCGGGACGGGCTTCCATTGTGGGCGTCGCTGCACAAGATGCACAGATAGCCGAGCATTGTGCCAAGCGACGACGGGCTGGGCCAACCCCAGCAGAACAACGGGGACTCCAACAGCGGGCGGGAGAGTCGGTTGTTATTCGGCAGGGACGACAAAGGCGGACAAATTCCACGCCAATATTTCTGATGGGCCTCGTGTCGTGCCTCGCCTTTTCGGGACAGTCAGCGCAGTTTGCGGGAATCTAATCTATAAAAACCCGACCTGGTTGCTTTTTCCCGCACCATTTCCACCCTTTTATTCTCTTGCCGTTTTTTTCTCTTCGTCCTAGATGGCTACCTACGAGAGAGTCGAAGAGTACAAAACCCTCCCAGTCACGGGCGAGATTACCGTTCGTCGCCTTATTTTCTCGTCCGCTATTGCGTTGAACGTTCCCCCGACCTTAGCCCGGTGACATCGTCTCTGTCAACCATGACCGCTACGGTCGCAAGGAAGGTCTTGTTGTCGGCTCTTTCACCGATGGCCTCGTACGTCGTGTCTCTTCTACAGCAGCACTAGTAGCCAACGTTGATGCAGGGTCGTCAAATCGTTGAAGTCCAGCTTGAAGCTAACGAAATATACCAGGCATGGTGATTCCTAACGAACATTTGGTGCTGTACACTCGTTCACCGACACCCTCTAGGTACCCCACCGTCACCCGTGTGAGGCGTACAGTGTCCTACTCTAGGCCTGTTCCTGCCCTCAAGCAGCGCACTGTCGAGCGACGAATCTACTGGTGACAGTGTCCTGTCGTCGTTCTTCCTTACCTGCTCTGCCCCTCGAATTGTTGAACATTCTGTATTGTTATGTATCCTTCGTCCTCCAACCGAGGTACATCGCCCACGCTACGATACTCGAAGCTCCGTCAGGGAGTGGAACGTCTTCGCTCTTATGATAGCTTGCCGGCATTTCTGTGATCGTCTACAAGGTGAACTGCGGCGCAGGACATTGGTAGAAGTTTTTTTTTTCTATTTCTACACCTTGGCTTGTCGGAAATGGCCGGATGTGTCGATAGTGGGCCAGTAGGTCGCGAGTGTAGTTTTTTCTTGGCACACTCAAGATGATGACAGAACTCAGTCTGCCTCTCCCTGTCCTCTCGTGATGAAGTATCTGAATAACCAAGTACTTGTGTCGTAGGAGTGTAGCCAAGGTGATAGGGAAAAAATAAATTTGTCGAGAGTTAAACCGACCGCGGGTGTTAAAGATACATGGTGCGGAATAACAAAAGCATGTAACAATAAGCATGATGGTGGGATATAATTGATTTATCTGCGAAAGTTCACTGTAGAGGTTTGTAGGGATCGGGTTGGTACATGGCGAAGTGCAGAAGTTGATTCGGATTGCGACAAGGGAATGGAAGTACGATGGCTACCGATATTAGGAGCTGAAGCGGACAGATTCAGCGGATTCAGGGACTCCGTCGGGGAACCAGTTCCATGCGTTCGCAGCCTGCTCGCTTTAAGGGTAACTGAAGAGTGACTGACGTTTCCGTTCGGGAGGAGTGCGGCAGACCCATTCCCATTTGGTAGGAAGTCCCTGCTTGAATGTGATTCCGATAGTGCGAGTGACGCACTTCTCCCTCTCCCCGCAGCCACACTCCGCACAATCCGAGCGCCGTACACTGATTTCTCCACATCACCCATCGAGACTAGCGACGCCGCGGACCCGCCGACACCGTTGGATGAGTGATTCGGCTTAAGGGTCTCCTCTGAGCTTCGTGGTGAGCCGTGAAGTGGGTAGATACCGGGGCGTGACTGTACCACACGTTCGTAATAGAGCATGAACGCCCCTGAACCTTCTTGTAGTACAGTCTCAATACCGCATTCTTTGACGGAGTCGTCGCTGATGCGGAGCCACCCCCGGCCAGACCGGTACATCGAATCGATTAGGTCATCGTCGTCTCTGATATTCCCGTAACGCAAACATCTGTCACACTCGCACCCCGGAAGATGGACCAGGCGTGGTGGCGCAAAGCGGGTCGCTCCACACGATGGAGGACGAGGTTTCCGTCGGAAACAGACATAGTGTCCAAAGGAATGCTGGCCATAATGACAGACGACAGCGGCTAGGCGATAAATCGTCCTGGATGTCGAGTACATGGCCTGGGTGGGTGTAGTAGAACGAGGAAGGCTAGGAGGTGGCGCAGAGATTGGAACTGAGGGAACGGTGGAAAGACTGCCGGAAGTCATAAATGGAGTCAGGTCTAAGATTTCGGGGAAGATAATGCGTATTGAGTTCTTCATTGCGAACTGGCCGTAACTCAGCGAACGGTTGAGGTGGAGTGCAAGCACTAGTGGAGGCTTGGCAAATGTCAGTTAATACAACAGATCAAAATTGGAATAAATATACTCTTGCAATCATTGCCTGCTTCGTCGAGGCTCTGCTAAACACCTTGTCTAGTTTCACTCCTTTCACGTCCTCTTCCAGGCGACCATGATCTAGTGATAGTCTCAATCTGACCTCTAGTTTTCTTGCTTCCTTTGCTTTGCGCTTCTTCGAAATCGTCGCTTGTGCATCCGAACTGACGAGTTTCTCCAGACATTCAGCTTCTAGCGCAAGGCGTTCGTGGGTCGCAATCACCGAACACTTGCGACAAATGCAGTCGGTCAGCATTTCGAGCTTGGTATATTCAGCGAGGCAATCTTCAAGTCGGCAACTTGCCTGGCTCGTAGTGAGCGCAGTACGGAATTCCACCAGCAGGTAACTCACGACGTATCTCGGGACCGCCAGTTGCCAGCTATCGAATGCAAAGTGCATGACGGCTTCTGTGTATCCGCATTCCACGCAACTTCTCCTGTTAGCTGTTAGTCCGTCGAATACAGTCATCCCTATATCCCTGCCAGCTTCCCCATCAAACTGCGATAACCCTCCAAGGCCACGGTCTCGTTGACGCTCTCTGTTGATGGTGGAGATTTCCTTCTTTATGCACTCGGAGACGAGCTGGAACAGTTCCTGGGCATCCTGGTGTTCGCGGGAAGAGAAGAGGGTGTTATGCTTTCCAGGAGATTGGTCCACCAAAGCCTCGATGATTTCGAGCGGGCGAATTGAGTGATAAGAACTTCTCGGGGCATTTAATTCTAAAGATGTACTCTTAAGTGGGAATATATATATATTTGAAGATGCGACAGACCCTGTAACAACGCGAGAAGGGCATCGATGACCGGTGAAGCAACGTCCAACTGCACGGCCTTTTCATGAGCGATGGTTAGGTAAGGTTGCAAGTAGGATAAAGAGGCCATTGCCTGAAAATGCCGGTGAGAAATGGTATGCATAGAGATCGTCGACGATGGGTGACCTGGATTGTCGAGTTCATGAAACAGTATGTGCCTGAGATGTTGACGAGGCCGGGATAATAACCTTCGACCGGTTCTTGTCTGGTATCTGTGCTGGAAGGTCGGAGACCACTACTTGAGATTGCAGACTCGGCGCACCTGGTCTGACGTACCCACTCATCTCCAGCTGTTCACTGCGAGTACGGACATGTTTCTTCCTGAGTTTTTTCGTTTCGTGCGATGGTACGACATTCGACTGACTGCCTCCCCAGCTCCAAGGAAAGAACGAACCGAGACTTTCAAGGACCATGATGAATGACGTAGTCCTAAATGGAGACCCTACGCGAGTTGGGACACAGACCGATGCAGCGAGAGGAAAAAGAAGGAGTACAACGCAAAGTATGATCTGCGGGAAGAGCGGATGCTGGAGCAGGCTTGTGAACCAGTCGCTTAACTCTTCTGGGGAGTTCATGGGGGTTATTCGCGTTCACGCCGATAGCGACATGAGCACTCCCACTCCTAGTAGTTGCGGTAAACTCGCTCAATACGCTGCGCGTCCACAATAAAGTGGTTGACGTCTTGGATCTTTCGAAATTTTTGGTATCAATGGCTACCTGGCGCAATGGTAGCGCGTTTGGCTTCGATCGCCCAACGGTACCAAAAGGTTGCAGGTTCGAGTCCTGCGGTGGTCATTTTCTTTTGCTGGGGCGTGAGATCTTCGACGACAGTGGCGCGAACCACGCTCGTGACAGACACCATATCCATCGCTGTCCCTTGTCCTCTGTTAGTCGTGTTCCCCCCATGTACAGACCTTGATCTACAACCACGGCACCCCCTTAGCTACTTCACCCTCCCCAGCCTGCTCGCCGCATAGCCCACCGCTATGCTACTCTCCCAACATTCTTCCAACCCGTTGGAGGTTGGCTCTTCAGATCCGCGGAACCGGGCGTACCATAGGGAGTATTTATCTGCACAGAAGGCACATGGCGTTCAAGTCGTCACCTCAGGGGATGGCGGTAGCAGCTCCGGCCGTCAAGAGATGATTGAATACCACAACCACCTCGCTCAGCTGTACAACCGACAGTTATCCACCACAGAGTCGAGGTCAAACGCAGACGAACTGCCGGTCATGGTTGATCTCGATGAAGGTGATGATGAACCGAATTCGATGGACTGCCCACAGGATATGTGCGACCTCGAGGGGTATGAAGATGACGAAGATGGCGACGACGAGGATGCTGACGCACCAGGGGAGACGGATGAGGAGATGACAATATTTCTCAAGCCCGCAGAAGAGCGGGAACAGATCCAGCTGGAAATCGCCAGTTTACTGGCAGCCGTACCCCAGCTATCACACGGCTACAGAATAGTGGACCGTCTAGGCACGGGCACTTTCTCTTCTGTGTACAAGGCCGTCGATTTATGGTATCATACTAAGTGGGAAAATACGCCATGGCATGGTCATTACCCCACTTCATCGTCAACACACTACCAAACCGTGTCATACCTCAAGGGGAGTAAGGTCTTCGTTGCCATTAAACGTATCTACGTGACAAGCAATCCCGAACGTATACGAAATGAAATATCCATCATGGAGGACTGTCGGGGAACTCGGCACACTTGCCAGCTAATTACCGCCTTTCGTAATCGGGACCAAGTAGTCGTGGTTATGCCCTACAACCGCAATGAGGACTTTCGCGTAAGTGTCTAGATTGCCTCTTCGTTACGTCGCTTGCAACTCTCTTTAGGACTTTTTCATGGATCTGTCGATGGCAGGCATAAAATCATACTTCCGGTGTATGTTTCAAGCCCTGCGCGATGTTCATGCTCGAGGCATCATCCATCGCGATGTCAAACCTGCTAATTTTCTTTTTGATCCTCGGACTGGCATCGGTACTTTGTGTGACTTTGGACTAGCTAGTGTACGTCTCGAACAATCTCTCTTACCAGGTTAGGTTCATCCCTAGATATCAGCGAATGGACTTGTCAACGCCGATGCATGGATCATGTCTCCATACTCCGCCGTCACGGGAGTTTCCGCATGGAAAAATCAAATCCAGAGAGGAGTACGATGTAGACCACCTCAAAAAGATGCAAAAGGAGGCTCGACAAAAAAGCGTGTGGACAAGCGATAGAGTTGGATATCCCGAGAAGGACACCCGGTTTGTTTTCAGCGTGGTAACTGCTTGTTTAGTCCATCTCAGCGACCTTCAGGCCGCATTCAAAGGCTAATCGAGCAGGTACGCGGGGATTTCGAGCTCCAGAGGTTTTGTTAAAGTGCGGATCACAAACAGGGGGTGAGCTTATTTGCGTTGAAAAGCTTGCGATCTGACCTCTTGCAAAAGCGATTGACATTTGGGCAGCCGGGACAATCTTGCTTTTCTTTTTGACGAGAAAGTTCCCTCTGTTTCAATCCAGTGACGACATTGAGGCTCTAATGGAAATTGCCACCGTCATTGGTCGGCAGAAGATGGAGAAGGCCGCCATTCTACATAGTTCGTACGTTTTCGTTCCGAGTGATTTATTAATGCTATCCTTCAGGTCGCACATTTGCAACAAACGTGCCATCCTTGACCCTCGAGGGCATCAGCTGGCGAGAATTTGTTGAGAAGCAAAACCCTGAATTAATGCTTGTGCCGCAGCCCGATCCTCGCTATTATCCGTACAATATATACGAAGGACAATTCACGTCCGATCGACCTCTTCTATCCCCGCCGTCCATGCAATCGTCGCTTTACCCCGAGCGTGATAGGGACCATGCATCGAGTTTTGCCTCATCACCTTATACGATCCTGCCGTATCCTACGGAAGAATCGCATGGAGTCGATGTGGAAAATGCGTTTTCACTCCTGAAACAACTGATGGAACCGGAATCTCACCGCCGCATTACCCCACGCGGCGCGCTATATCACCCATTCCTTGCAGATGCTTTGGAGGCAGAGGATGACGAGCTCTCTCCGCATCCTTTTGGTGAAGGGGTGTGTCAGAAATACCACTTCAAAGACGGGGTTACGGAGGAACATTGTGTACTGCTTGAGATTGACGGCCAAGAAAAGGTCAGGAGGCTAGTAGCGGGTGAGGGAATAGCCACAGGGAGAGCACCTTGCGAGTTTCATAGAGGACAATTCGGAATGGAAGGCTGAGACGAGAGATGGTGTATGGTTTGTAGTGTGTTACGCTTGCCAACGAAAAAGATGACCACCGCAGGACTCGAACCTGCAACCTTTTGGTACCGTTGGGCGATCGAAGCCAAACGCGCTACCATTGCGCCAGGTAGCCCTGGATCTGGTGTTCAGCACAAAATCAATGACCCCCCTGTGCTCTCCATATAAGCATTCCGTAGCTGGTCTGAGCGTTTCGACTTCATGGCACTTAATTGGGTGACGATCGTGGACGCCAGGCCCCTGCTACTGCAAGGTGAAAGCGTCATCGAGACCACTGACAACGTCAAATGCAACCTTGCCGTTCCAGCCGTATCACCATCTCCAGGAATGAGCAGCGGGCCGAAGAAGCTCGAGGCGGTCGGTACCATGACCCTCACAGATCAACGGGTATGCACTAGTATATGTACTAGCCAGACACACCTTAACGATCTCCCCGCTGGTGGATAGCTTATCTGGACTAACCCCGATGTCAAGTCGCCCTTCAAGTCGTTGACGATACCCCTGCCTTCGATTCTCTCGTCCAAGTTCGAGCAGCCTGTGTTCGGGGCGAACTACCTCACGGTTGGCGTGAAACCCACGCCCGCTGGTGGTTTGACGGACGGAACCACGCTCGAAATCAGACTCCTCGATTCGGGGATGTTCAAGTTTGTGAGCATCTTGGAGAAGACGCGCGAAAGGGCAATATTTATGAGGAGACAGTCGTTTGAGGATGAAGAACATCTACGTTCGTGGTCTTCATGTTCTTGCTTGGTTGTGTCCGTTCATAAGCATACCCTCGCAGCCGAATATACATCTCCTAACTCGTCCTCAGCGAGTGGACCCATAACGTATGCAGATCTTCCTCCGGGCTATGATGGCTGAAGCTAGAGAACGATGGTCGTACCTCATCCTTTGTACCCTCGTGCTGGAGATGGAACGTAATCGTAGATGTCGGCTTGTGTTGGCAGATATACTAGCTCCATCTGGAAAGAAGCGACTGTTCTTCTTGGAGCCTTTGTCTGTCTTCAGGAGATAGTCGAGATGCATCGCAAGGAATAACGAAGTCCCTTCGGAGCAACGGAAGAGATGAACGTTCCTGTCAGCCTGGAACGACCAAGTTTTTATTTACGAATCTGGCTCGTCCAAGTGGACTTCCTCGACAAGCAAACTTCCGTGTTCGAACGTCCAAGGCTGGGTTTATTGTGCGGGGAACCGTTGCATACTACCCCTGAGTGCACTTCAGCCGTCGCCATCCAGACTGTCGATTCACATCAGAGCTAAAAACAAAAACTGTAGCTTTCTTTGTTGGAGATCTAGAGAGATTAGCCTGATTTCTGTGCACGGCCAGGCTCGAGCGCTCATAAGTCGGAGGTGACACATGGTCGTAGCACTGTAGTCTGCTCTCGAGGACAAGGTTAGCCCGGGTGATGGTGCAGGTAATGCAGATGTGAATTTATCTCTGCCAAAGGCTCAAGCTTCCAATTTACCAGTACTTTAACATGTATTAGATGTATCCAACCATTAACGATACAAACAAAGGGGCGTAAATGAACGAGTGACAATGAAATGTCAACTTGACCCTAGTGTAGAACTCGCGCATATGAACTAGGAAAAGAGACGGCTCAAATAATGTGATGATCAACTTCTTTAGCTAGATATCCTTCCCCTGGCCCTCCCGGCCATACAATCGAGGCGCGCTACTATTCTCCCGAAGACTACCATGGACGCTACGGGAACGTGTGGAATCGAGAGCGACCCCAGTGGCTACCCAAGACGTCAGACTCGGAATTAGAGAAGTAGGTGCAGGGTTGGGGGCTCGCATTGACTGCGAATGCGAGATATTCAAGCGATCGCTAGAAACAGGGGGACAGGAATCAGATGACCCGGAAGCGAAATCACCCATCGAAGCATGCGAAGGCATAAAAGATGCGTTGTTAACTCCCGAAATCGTGTACGACGCGACTTGTTTAAAGTTTTGCACCGTTCGGCTTAACGTTCGTAGTACAGACGTACGCTCAAGCCACGGCC
Source organism: Pulveroboletus cf. rosaemariae (assembly GCA_038089275.1). Lineage (NCBI taxonomy): Eukaryota > Fungi > Basidiomycota > Agaricomycetes > Boletales > Boletaceae > Pulveroboletus > Pulveroboletus cf. rosaemariae. The sequence continues at coordinate 45,342 of JBBPKN010000051.1, forward strand.
CAACTGGTTCTGCAGGATGAGTAGTACCCTCATTTCTGCCCCCACCTTGGTTCATAAACGTCGAATGAATAGAAGACTCCGAGAGACTACGCCGGCGGAGAGTACGTTCGAGTAAGGGGCCAGGAATATCACCCGCTTCCGAAAATTCGAGACTCTGCGTGGAAACAGACGGAATATCAAGAATTGCATCCATGTCGCGTGAGAGCTGGGATAGCTTGTGTTTGTTGATTGTGGATCTACCTATGGTGGCTGTAGCAGTCTCTACTGGTTTTGCCGTTAGGGATGTGGACTGGACGCGAGGTACGCGAGGAAGGACAACCCATGGATCCGATATCTCATCTGGATGTGGTGCGCCAGCGAAGATGCCCATTACGCTACGAATGTTGGTTTGTGCCGATGTAGATGGGTAGGGGAGAGTATGTAGGCTCGGAAGATGTCCATGTGTCTGCTCATTATCTGGGTGTGCCGAGAATATACTGGTCACGGATTTACCAGCACCAGTCATAGAAAATTCGACATTAACCGTAGTAGCAGAGGCAGCAAGCGCTGGACCAATCTTTGGGGCCGAGCGTGAGACGCCACAGTTTCCATGGCCTCTGCTAGTTGGCCGAGGAGGTGTTCGCGTTGCAGATGAAGGTAGGCTCGCATCATGCGACGGAGAACCGAAAAGCTTCGAGAGTGGGGCCATCCAACTCGCCCCATTACCAGCGCCAGTCACCTTCCTTTTCCCTTCCATCACTTCCGCTTTCGCCGGATCAAGCGCCATCTCGCTGACTTTAGTTGCAACAGTCGGCTCCAGTACAACGTCATTCAGAATGACACGCATTTGACCCATTTCCTCGAGGGCCTCCTTGACTAGTTTGAACAGCCCTCGAAGATCCTTTCGCGTGCAGGTGGTTATCTTATCGTCCTCGAGCCATACACGGTACTGCGCCCGGAGATGCGATATGTCCGACAGAACATTGCCAACGGTTGCCCGGGAAAGGTGTCTGACATCAGCACCACGCAAATGCTGGCGTTTGAGGCGGTTTGTGAGGGTAAGGGCGTCAGCCTGTGTCATGCGATGGAGGAGGGAGTGCATGCGTTCCAAGAGACTGGACATCGGTGAACCAATACCATCAAACAATGACGAGGACTCTGAATGCCCGTCGTGAGATACAGGCAATTGATCCATAAAAGATGATGACGCTCGGTGTAAGCCAGGCCATCGGTCGGTCTGTACGGCTTTCGTTGTCTGACTGGGGAACAGTAACCCTTGACCATATTCCGGTTCGTTATCCGTGTCGAGGTTGTGGTGAGACGATGGGTATCTGGGTCGAGGATGAACCAAACTGGTATACTTCGTTGCTGAAGCCAATAAGGAGTCAGCTGGAGAGAGAGGTCTACGACCAGTCTCAGGAGTCAATGGCTCCTAGCAACGAGATTGAGTTAGACTAACGCGGGATAGGGAAGACTTACGTATGCACCGCGATATTGTGAATCTACACTAGATGGACGTCTCGTGGCACTAAACAACTTTGACCCTTTCAAGGGCTGACGCAGGAAACTAGAACCATGCCCCTTACCGAGTCTTTGACAATGGAAGACGGCCCACTCGATGTTTGACAGTGTTTTGATGGAGTCTCGACTAGGCGACAAGTCAATCTCAGCCACTCCAAAGACGAGTACAGAAGTTTTACTTCGTATAGGTGGCGCGATGGTCCTTTCTCCCAATTCCCTTTGCAACGCCTGAAGATCTTCACGCAATTCCGTCAGTATTTTATGCAACTCCCTATTGTCCGCTTTTAGCATCTCATTGTCTACCACCAAAGACTCGATGACTTTGATGACTTCCGGGTCTTCTTCCGCTGCAGACTTGGAGACATGCTAAAGACTAAGGGTAAGTGATGACGCGAAGCCGACCACATGAAGACAGACGGGAATTTGGAGACTTTCCAACCTAGAGCGTACGTCATGTAAGAGTGACTCAGAAGATTCTAAACGTTGTGACCGCCTTGTCTCGAGGTTATCTTGCAGTTGGCGGACCTCAGCTTGCAATTTATCTAGATGGAGCTGTGAACTGGCATCTCCCTCAATCATGCCCAAAAGGATTCACCTGCACGATCCTTGAGGGTAGCCAGACGCGCTTCTGCGAGCTCTGCCCGGTGAGTTTGGCTATCGCGCTCTTGCCGAATATCGTCATTCTCCTGGAGGACGGCGGATAACTTGGTGTCCAACCCCACGGAACGCGCGTGATGAGCGCTCAGCCTTGAGAGTACACTACGCGCTTCCTCCAATTCATGTAGCAAGGTCTTGTTTGACGCCTCAGTAACCTCGTTGTTCAAAAGTGCCTGCGTGAGCCGCTGCAGGAGGCCGGTCAGAGAGGAGGCGAGCGGATAAAACGGACGCGAAAGACTAACCTTGTCGAGCACCGCATTCTCTTTCAGCAGCCTGCCCACTCGTGTATCCACTTCGATCTGGCCTAACCTGGCATCCCGGAGCACACTGTCTTGCGTAGCTTTGCATAGCGCAGAATCGCTTGGCTGTGTTGGCGTGAGGACGTGGTACCTTGGAATGGGCATGTGAGACGGACCTCATGTTTGCGTACATACGCCTCATGGCGTTGCAACAATGCAGACCCGACCTCTGTGACGGAGATTGGCATACAAGTGGTGCCGACGTGACATTCAGACTCACCTGCACTAAGAACGAGCCTGCTCTCGAGCTTAGATTTGAGAGCAAGCCATGCCTTTGTAGCGTCGCACTCGTCATTCCCACAACAACAGCAGGTCTGATTCTGGGGCTCAGGGGAGGGTACTCTGGAGAAGTTGGCCAGGGCGAGCGTGAGGTCGTCGATGGGGCTCGCCGCATCGCGAAGACTGCTGGCCAGCGGGGAGTCCGGGGTAGCGGGGCAATAGTCTGGAGAGCCGACCTGCATCTGGAATGGGACGGAAAAGAGAGACAAGGAGTGAGGGATCAGCTACATATTACAATGGACGCATACATCCGTGGGAACTGCCAGATACGGTAACCATGCCCTCAGTTCACATTAGCGACTCCAACACCGTAAGGGATATCTGGAGAAGAAAAATCGAGTGATACACGATGGGAGGAAGAGTATATGCAGACGATAGTATACATGCGAGTTCCAGACCTCATTCCAATCCAACAATTTTGAGCACCAGCTCCGAAATCCACGCTGCGATCCTACCCCAGTGGCTTCTGTTTGGCGCTAGAAACTGGAAGCTCGTTGTGAGTCCCTCCATGTTTAGCTCTTCCAGTCGCTTCTTCAATCCCCGTGCCCCGTTCCCTTCGTCGACAGTACTCAGAGTGGACATCGACCCCCCTCGCCCCGTCAGATCGTGCAGAGGATCCTGAGATAGTCGGAAGATGTTCGACACAGCCCTGATAATTGACGCGTTACCCGAAACAGCAAACGTCTCCTTGATCCTGTCCTGCAATGTGTCGTAACTGTGGTGCGAGGAAATGAGTCAAATAAATTCAGAGCCAGAAAAAAATCGTCACACATCATAGACAACAGCTCCGGGTAAGCAATGCTAACGTCCAAGAGTAGATTATACAACATCTCCGTCTCCACGTCATTACCTTGTGCAGTTGTGAGCATGGTGGTGGAGAAAGACACCACGAGCAACGCTGCCGTGCTATCCGTGATCGGGAGCATGTCAACTTCAACACGTGGGACGAAATCACCGTCTTGTGATGGTCTTGGGGCAGGTGTGAACTCTTCCGCACGGCAATCTCGTAAAAGTTTGATATACGATTCCCGGGTCGTGGAGAACGGAATTAAAGCGACAAAGTAACCCAAGGCATCGGGGGACAACGCATATGATGCACCCTCGGGGGGTTGCTCCCCGCAGCGCACGGCAACAGAAAGCAAGCTTCTAAGGACAGTCTCTGCAGAGGATTTGAGATGGTTGTGACGGACTCCTTTGAAAATGATGGCGGCCAGGGAGAAGGAGAAACTAGACTCAAAGGATAGGCATAAAAGGCGGTCCAGTTGGCACACCGTGTCCTCTAGCTGCGTACGGCCATCTAGGAGGACGTTGGGAATCGTGTTTTCATCAAATGCACCGTGCAGCTCAAGTGTTTCGATTGTTGCGCGCAGGAGGTCCGCTGCTTCGGCGTAGATGGAAGTGTAGCTAGATTGAAGTAATGCAACCGCAAGCCAAAACACCTGACACAGGTACCGTGATCCCTCAGGCAAAGAGGGAACCACCTTGCAAATGCACCGAAGCATACAAACCACAGCTATGGTGTCCGTCTCAGTGGACTGACCCAGGGCAGTTTTGAATGCTACGAGCATTTGATAAACAAGATCATCGTCTACCTCTGAGGTTGCCAGTGTGCCAAGCACAAGGAAGGCCCTTGCCTGTATCGCTGTAGGAAGTTGAAAAGCCGTAGATGTAGCCAGGCTCATCCAGCGCGCTCGCCAAACGTTTAAGACACCTGGAGTGTAGGTGAACCTGATGAAGGTGGGGACGGACTAATCAGATCTTGCTTACCCTTTGAACCTGCTGTAACCTCGACGGTCCTAACGAGTAATCGTGTCAGAGCTTCTTGAGAGTCAATCATTGCCTTGTCATTTGGTGGATCATAATTGCAGTATTCGCTTGTGCTAGATTGCCGGGTGAGACCGAACAACTGGAGGCTTTCGATGGTGATGAGTTCGTCTATCAGTGCGCGCAGATCGGGCCCACTAGCATCTTCCGCTCTGGCGAGGAAAAGCGACTGCAAGAAGTTCATGATAGTACCATAGATAGACTTTCGCACGAGGGTTTGCCCAGTCCCGGCGACGAGGGTGACGATGTGGCAAATATCGGGAACATACAACTGGTCAAAGGCCGCCTGTTTCGAATGGTTGCTGGCTATAAGAGCAAACCTGGTGAGCGTGGCGATTTCATTCCAGTGGACATTCTCAGGCAAGGTCCTCGAAGGTTTCAGAGATGTCTTCCCGAGGACCTTCCGTAGCTTGGAAAAGATCTTCCCTCGCACATTAATGGAAGCGAGTGCCGCTGCAGTTCGGGCAATTGCTTCACACCTGCGTGAACCAATACCGCCGTCTGCTGCTGCGCGGATCAACTCATCTAGAACTACATTCACAATTGTCGCGTCAAGCTTCCCAATCTCGACCCAGATATGCTTGTGGATCATGGAAGAAACCTGAGCGGGATGCGTCAAGATCGCCCGAGAATGCGAACTCAACAAGCAGCACACACCTCCAGGTCTGCGATCGTCAGGTCTATCAGTGTGCGAATGCAATCCCGCAATCGCGCACCAGAGTGCTCGTACAAAGGGTTTGAAGGGTTGCAGAAATGGGCCAGATTTCTAACCCACGGACTCATGTACTGGAGACAATTGATGCGTTGAGCGACACCAACTTTGTCCATTCCGGTAGAAATCACAGATAAAAAATCTAGTGTGAGTTTCGGAGCGAATCCTGCAAGTCGGTCGCTTAGACTGGTAACGAAGGTAGATAGATCACCGGGGATAATGCCAGCTGATGATATTTTAGAAATGAAACAAGACATCATAACCAAGCGCACCTTTAGACGCAATGATCGGGTTCTTGTCATAGTCAAGGTATGAACAGATCGCACCAAGGAGGTCGTATGCAGCACCGCGAAGCTCCTCCTGGTCCGAGTCAATATTAATCATACCCACATGTAAGAGAGTGGCAGAGATGTTCGAAAATCTTGGGAACCTCTCAATCCGAAGGACCTGACTATCGCGAAGTTGGCTCTTTGCAGACCTGATGGCCTATAGGAAAACAGTGAGCCATAGCGAGTACCATGTGATTGGAAGAGCACACCTTGACGATGTTGTCACGGTGCGGCGAAGAGAAATAAGATGTCACTCCCTGCCTACTCAACCTTATGATAAATTCATGTGGGTCGAGGCCAGTCGAGACATTATAAGCATCGCTGACATCAGCCAACGATATGATCTCAGTCGATTTACAAGAAAGAGAGGGCGAAATGACCACCGCCCGAATCTGCTCTAAGGGTCAGATTTTATAGGGACATTAGAGCCAAAAAAAACGGACCGAAGTTATACGGATGTGCGTGAGCGCAACCTCCATGTTGACTGGCATACGAATATCATGGGCCTGTCTCATAGTCACTTCTGTGAAAACCATGCTGCTTTCCTGTTCTAGAGACGCTGTATTCCACGTTACAACGGAACCTGTGTTGATAATCTGGCACGTACTGGGATATTCCAGTGCAGGAAGACACGACTGAGGGACATGTTGTAGTAGCTCGGTGACTGAGGAACACGCTTTGATGCCGTTCGAGAGGATTGTACCTGCCAGCGAATTCGATGAATGTCGTCGCTTATCGGCGGAGAGCAAGCGCACACAAACCTGCAGATATATTGTATATTCGTCTCAGGTAGCGTTGGGTCAACGAGTTGGCGTTCAAAAAGTATCCGCTCATGAACCGTTGGCGCACATCCATTGGTATGAGCTGAGAGCACGTTTTTAACCATTGAACAGGAATTTCAGACGTAGATGTGAATGAGGTGCAGTCTAGGATGATCTCATAATGTCTTTTCCCGTATTCGGGACTAGTCAACGTCTAGTTTGTATAGGGTTAAGTGATGGAGAGGTCTGAAGTTAATGCAAACTTACCTTTAAAATATGATACATCAATAGTTCGATGTCGAGAGCTTCCACATCTATCTTGCAAACCCGCAAGACGAAGACAACAGGCACATCCTAGAATAACTGTTAGTGATGTCCGGCGTTATATCCATCAACTCACCTCCGCAACATCTGCGGGGACAAATATATCTCGAACGGGCTCGATATTACGATGAGAGCAGCGGTTCATCAGATCCATGAATTCCCGGTGTTCTGAGCTTTGAAGGAAAGAAAGACGTGGGACTTCGGGAGCTTCTTGAAGCTCAACGAGGAGGTTACATAGCTGATCCCACGCGCGTCTGGCGCCCATCGTCACCGAATCATCCTCATTATTCGGTTTCACGTAGCTGAGCAGCTCCTTGCCAATCTTGTCTGCATGTTTGTCTAGGAAACGATGCAACACAATCATATCCGTGTCGTCTGCAGTGGTACCCAGCCATTCTCCACTGTCTTCGTCAGCGGCTGTTGCAGAGTATTTCTGCATAGACAAGGATCACATCAGTTTCGCTCATGCGTACGCTAAATCGCTCACATTGACTTCACTAAGAAATCGTGTGACGTTGGTGATGTTCGCCGTCAAAAAATCATTTAGGCAAACCATGTGTGCTTCCTTCGCGAAAAAAATGTTGTTGGCCAAATTTTGCACGATTTTGGCGATGATCATGAGACCTCGACGAATCACTCCGTCATCTTTCGGCACCTCAACATCGACTATTTCCGGAGCGACAATGGCAGGAGAAATGAAACTAAAAGGGGAGTGAACACTATTTACTATGTTCACCTGAATTATAATTACCGAAGAAATATGAAAGCACCAAGAGCAGCGAACTTCGATTCAGGCCAGACCTGATAACTGTCGAGTATGAGATGACATGATGTTGGACTGACATTAGCTCTTACACTGCTTTTGCCAGGTGAGCGCATACTTCGCGAAACATACTTCAAGGGAATGAACGGAGATGCTTTGAGGAGCTGGAGGAATGCTTACGGTGGGAGAGCAGGCACCGAGGAACCAATAATCTCGAGGAAGGACGACGCAATGAATTCAACATCCCGCTGATTTTGTTCTAGCTTGTGTTTGGGGGTCTTTGCTGGGTCGAGATCATAGGCATGACCCGGGGGCATTGACGTCATGGTCTTGATCAACGGTAAAATGAGACTACGAAGATAATTATACCCATGTATCCTAGCGAAAGCGGACAAGAATCTTGTGCAGGTCGAGTTGCTCCTGAACAGGTCCGCATCGCTAGCTATGTGATGTCGGTTTAGGTAATATTCTTGAAGTGAGACATTACCTGTGTGCGCTATCTCTCGGTCTATCATGGTCTTGAGTAATGCTACCAGAGAGGTACGAGTGTCGAAGATATTCATAAGCACCGAGATCATCATGTCAACCTCGCTGGCTGGACAACACTCGCATATCACCATGGCGAGGACCATCTAGACATGCGTGAGTAAGAAGCTTTCACTAATCAAGTGACGGCTCATACATCAGATCCTTTGACGAGCTACAAGGAAGGACGGTCAAGTCGAGGTCGAGTGCTGTAACAAACGGACATACCTCCCGCAGCTGATTCCGGCGAGCTTGCAGTTCTGGATTACGTTGAGGCTCGAACTTCGCACCCTTGCCCAATACGCGGGCAAAGACATGAACGAATATTGTCCGTTTCCTGAAGTCCGGATCATAGACTAGTGTGATACAATGTTTGACACCGTTCTCAGAATTGGCAACCACTAGGTGGGAGAGCCCAGTAATAACCAGCTCTCGCACATCGGCTTCTTTCTGGGATGTTGACATTCTCTGGGTGATGATGAACTAGGTACCAAAAGATTGTAAAGTACGCACGTTACCTTCTGTACTGAAGGGATGTCAGAAGTCGAATCCGGGGTCTGAGACCATGATAAAGAATTAATATGAAAAAAGGGGAAAAAACGTACGGCTTGCTCTGACTGGCACACATCAAGAGCCCTGAGAAGGACGTGAGAGTACCTGATAAATAGACGCGAAACTGCATGTCCCAAGTCATCACCGTTGTGGGGTACACTGGTGTCGATGGAATGCAGCTTGAGACGATCAAGGAGCTGAACAGCCGTCCGTAGGGCAGACATATTGATATCGTACTGAAGTTGAATGGTATCGGCTTCCAAATTCTGAAACAGGGGTTAGTCCAAACATGGTCCTGACGACATCCGTGAGGAACTCACCAACAACGGATCTTGGAACCATTCCATAATAGTATCCAAAATTCTGTTTCGTGACAGATCGTCCTTGCGAAGCGTTAGAGCATCCGAGCGTTCACAGACACTGCAAACCAGGCTACAGAACTTGATGCGAATACGATATGAACTTTGATCATTGAATCTGGAAATAAACTCGCCAAGGACATGAAGCAGTGACCCGAGGTCGATGCTCAGGGCTTCATCAGGTGGCATCTGTGCATTATCAACGAGAGATTTCAACACTGATATCAGCTTTACAATCAATCAGCGTCCAAGCAGCTAAGTGAATCAAGAATTTTATGATTGACCTGATCAAGGAACAAGCCATATTCGTCTTTGAACTCTGAGCCAGCACCTTCGGTGATGTTCCGCGTGATTCTAGCGAAAAATTGCATGAGCTAAAACAGCAACAAAGACCAATAGACTTACTCGTCGAGATGCTTGAACAACCTTGCAAAGAGACGGGGACTGAGTTCTGATCCTAGCGCTTCCCTTGCCACCTCGCGTACACGGATGGTATCATCGACAAGGGCAGCTGTTAAGAATTCGATGAAAATATTGACTAGTTCTCCAGGATCTCTCAGAACGCGCATCTCATCGGGAAGAAATTCTGCCGGAATGACGGTGGTCAATGCACCGGGCTCATGCTCATCTTGAACGGTAGCGCCACCGAACGCGGCCAAAAAAAGTGTAAGATTCCGCCATTGAAACAATTTCTCCTAAACGAGATATTAGTATAATTACGCAAATCAAAACAATGTTCCGCACTTCAAGTAACAAACTTTGTTCCTGCTTGCTCAAGTATATCTCATCAGAAGCAGCAATAGCAGCAAGAGGGTTTGGAACGACGAATTCCGATAGTGCACTCCATCTCCAGAAACATTCTTCCCACACAGCGATGTTGATTGGAGAAGTGTAGGCCACCAACCGTAGCAGTTTACGTACACGCTTCTGCTCACGGACACGGCCTTTTTCTATGTCAGTCCAAGCTATACTGGGTTTTGATGTGAGCTTACCAACAACGACAACACTTGGATCACCCAGTTGCTCATATATTGGATTCCGCTTCGACCGTTCCTCTTCCGTCAGACCCATATTTACCGGGGCATCAGGGTGGCGTTCGGCCTGTGCAATGAGGCGAAGACCCTGTGCCGCGAGCTGTGAAACCTCGCTATTCACGGAGGTAAGCGAGACGAGGAAGGATATTTCGCTGAGAGCAAAAGCCGGGACACGATCAGGGTTAAATTGCAACCGTTTTGCATGATCACCCTGTACATCCAATGAGTAGTTTCGGACGCAGAAAAGCAGTGAGCGTACCTGGCTCTTCCTATGGTAAGTTTCCATAACTTGATGACACACAGATATCCAGAGCCTTTGGCTATCAGGGTCGAGTCTTGTCATAAGAAGCTTCTTTGCCTGGCACAAGAGTGCGGCGGCCCTATGGTAGATTAAGATTAAGTCAGTATGCAGTAGAAACGAAGACAGCTACTTACAGACTTTGCTTTAACCGGTCCTCAAAGTAGGCGTAATCAGGATCCTCGGGAGACATTCGGAAAAACATATCCACAAGGCATTGAAAAGTTGTAGCCGCAGATATCTTGACCGATGTGTCTGCTTCAGAATCCCAAATACGCGTGAATGTGATGCTCCATTGGAGCGAATCCTCTTCGTCCACTGGAAGCATAGAGTAGCTGGGGTCTGCACGCCAAAGAGCAAGAATTGCTAGAAGCAAGAGATCCTTGTCCGTCAGGGTTTCTGACGTGAAACGCTTGGCTTTAGGCCGCGTCGCTGGTCTTCTGATATTGCCATTCGTGTCGACCTCACTGCGGCATATCGAAGCAGTCTAACCAAATACGTGAACTAATGACGATACGAGGAAGTCAAGCTCGGTGGTACCTCGTAAATCCTCCTGGATCTCAATGCAATGATCCTTCTAAGATTCTCCATTGGAGGTTGCCACGGAAGCCGGGGCGCCTAATTCATCACATAAAACTCTATCTGCATTGTTTCCATGGGAAAAAGAAAAAAAGAAGAATACCTCCGATGCAAGGATTGATGCAGCCTTGATGGCGCAAATCTTGACAGCATCCGCCCGCTCAGGCTCCAAGCATGATATGAAAAGTGAAACCGATTCGTCTCCGGGGAGGAACCGGAAAACTGCAACGAGTGCTTCAGCATATGTCCCAATGTCAATCTCGTCGAATGAATCCCAGAATGGTTTCTGCTTCAGGCCAGCCACCATAGCCATCTACAGGTCGATGAGCCGCACACACTATATTTTCATAACGTAAATCATACCTTGATCTCATGCGCGATATCGGTAGCGAGGTGTCTCAGTGGCAATTCACCCTCAGGCGATATTCTGAAACCTGCACGACACATATCAATGGCACAGACAAATGCCACATCCGACAGCTTTGAATGGGTGTTCACGTGACGGACAAGGTCTTCCACAAACCGGACATCCTGCTGTTCTGATTGAGTAAGTGATACATGAGTAGGAGCGAACGTACTTACCTTCCGATGGGAAGAAGACTTTTGGAGTTGCATAAAATTGACAGTGCGGGAATGAGTGTCGATTTGGTAATCGGTAGTCAGTCGATCGGTCCACAGAGAGGAAAGGATGGTAAGCGTGGGCCAGAGAGCTCGTTCTCGACCAGGCTCATTGGCGATGTAGAGCAGATCGAAGACTCGTTCGGCCGACCCTTCAAGTTTCCCCCGCGTACGGACAGCTTCGTTGTATTCCTGAGGATAAAGTTCTACCCAATTCCATAATGCCATGCGAAGGGGGATTGCGACCGCTGCTTGGGCCTGTTTTTTCATGTTTACGAGAAGAGAGGACAACTCATGAAGGACCTGGACTAGACGTGACCTGTCCATGGCACTATGAGTCATGAGCAGTAAATCGACAGTATCTGGATTGTCGTCGGCTGTGTTCGCGAGATAGTGGATTTTCGTACGAATACGATGGAAAACTACCATCCAATTTGAAGCGGACAGGCAATACACTATACGACCAGCAAACTTGCTTATGAGGATGTTGAGAGCCATCGTCGATTTGACAAGTGCCATGTGAGTCCGCTCAAAATGAAGTGCGCGATTGAATTGACCCTGCCCAGAAGCGGCACCTGAAGATTGGAAGGAAGTGGCAGAGAGCTTGAACTTGAGGAAAGGTCTTGATACCTGAGAAATATGCGGAGGTAGAGGTGGACCATCGTAGGCATGGTCGTCCGAGGTCGGGATAGGTATATCAACTGACTCGAAATCGCGGAGGGACGCGTCGGGAGCGAAATTGGAGGAAGACATAAGTCGGCTCTCCGGAGCGGCAGTTTGCCGAAGATAAAGAACCATGACGCTCAGGACATAGCGTGCACAGTTGTCGTCAAGTGGGTCTATCTCTACCCAAGGAAGAGGCGGCGTTGAAGACGAGAATTCCGACGACGGTTTGTGAACATTCCTGGAGTGCCAGGTACCGGTCGAAGGGAGGGACGTATTGTTATTTCCGAAAGCCTGCCCAGAGACTGAACTGGGTTGGCTTGTACACGAACCGGATCGAGGACGGTCTTCTTGGCGAGCGCCCCATCTGGAAGACATGGACACGGACAAGATCTTAAGAACGAATAGCTGGGATTGGAGTGCTTCCGTGGTCATTGCTCCAGCAGCGTCGATTTGCTATTCGGCGGATGAGTGAGCTACAGATGGGAACGTGAATAGAGGTGGGGATAGAGATGACGGACCTTTGCGAGTCGTTCGAGGAGCTCGCTGAGAGACCAGGCAATGATATCGAGAGAATCATATGCAAGCTCGACAAGGGCATCAACGGCACCTTGAGTTGCTGGATCGCCCTCGACCATGTCCAGGGCAAGACCAGAATTAACAGGCAGCTGAAAGAGGTATATTTAGCGGGAAGGAGGAAAACGTGTGAAGTACAGAGACCTTGTTCTTTATTCTGTTTATGAGTGCCTGCACGTTTTTCTGCTGGGGAGTCGCTGAGGCGGACGAGTAAGCGATGGACGGGGGTTGGGTAAGGCCATTTCCAAGTGTATGGTGAGAATCGTTGCTTCTATGGGCTCTCGACGATGCAGGGGCGGGGTGTCCAGCTGATGCGGACGGTCTGCGGATTGGCATGACTGCAGAACGCCGACCAGGAGTGGAGGGAGGTCAAAGACGTGTTTGCGGAACAGACTCGTCCGTGCGAGAATCCGAAACTTGGAGACTGGGCGTCTCTTGCTTATGTAATGATTATCCCTGAGGGCCACGCAGGTTTGTGTTCGACACGACCACGCTGTGAAAGTGGACGAGAGGACATGTAAACTTCGAGTGAATCGAGCTGGAACGGAACCCTTCCGAGACGGGCGTTGACGATGCGATGGATGAGACGGCACTGTGCCAGTGAGGGGCGAACTCAGTTAGCGGAATCACACAGCCACGGTGGGACCCATATGGACCTGCAAAAGGCAAGAGACAGCTCGGGCTTCTCTGGCAAGGCAGGTGAGTACGTCGATCCCAGACCGGGGATGGCTGCATTGTTCGCCATTCTGGGCAAATAGCGGTGCGTGTCTTGGCTATTGTGCGCTGAATCGAGACAGCTCTGTGGACGCTGCAGGCGTGCGGGATAACCACGCAGGATTCACTCCGATGCGAGGTAACTCTTGAACATACTGAACTTGTCAGATGCGCCTGGCTGTCATTTCACAACTCCGACCGCAGACTCTCCGCGAGGAACGTGTATATTGTCTCCAGTCGATTTATTTCTTGCTCCCCCTCCCTTCCCTTCTTATCATAGCCTCCGCAGTCGCTCCCGTCTCGTCTCGTCTCGCATCGCATCGCATTGCTGTCGTGTGGTTTGTCTCCCTTCTTCTTCAGACTTGCTTTCGTGCAGTAGTTGGTCGTTTGTTCTTGTGTCAATTCTTTCTCGATTTTCAAAGAGGCCCGCACACATAGTACTCTCTTCGTCTCTCTCATGTCTCGCCTCGGCTCTCATGACCCTTCTCATCCCTCTGCGCTCACCAGTCCTCGTTCCGCTGCAGACGTCGATCGGATCAATTTTCCTCACTATCAGTCCTCCGCACACCCCACCGTCAGCCACGCTGCACCGCTACTGACCACACATTCAGTCAAATCGGCTACTTCGGCGGATTCTTGCTACGGAATGCACATTCACGACAAGGAATTCGGCTCTCCCTCTATCCAAGTCGACAGCTGGTCAGCTTTACCCAATAGGCACACACCTTCTCTCTCCACTCCACTCCTCTCTTCATCCAACCATCACCGTCCCCCTCCTGTGCTCACTCCTCCCGCCCTTCTCTCCTCTAGCCTGGCTTATCACAGTCCTTCTCCAGACGTCGAGCAGCGCGACACTCCACTCATTCGTCGATCTATTCACTCTTCTCGCGACCATCAGTCCGTTGTCACAGGTATACCTTCCCCGTCCGGCAACTCCAACTCTGCTCTGCTCCTTTCCACTCTCTGGTGGAGTGATCTCGAACCCTGGATGGACGAGGAGTACGCAAAACAGGTCTGTGGCTTGATGGGTTGGGACCCTGTCAGCATCAGGGTGCCCAGCGGTTCCTCTGATACTCCCGCTCAACCAGCCAACAACCCGGGATACTGCTTCTTGACCTTTTCATCTCCTTCTGTCGCAGCATCGGTGCTCAGCCAGGTAAACGGCAATAGCGGCACACCACCCGCCGCGATGCCCAACTCGAGCAGGCCATTCGTGCTCAATTGGGCATCCTCGATTCCTGGTTCCATCGCGTCTACTCTTTCAACTCCCGGTGTAGTCGCATCTCCTGCACAACAGCAGTACCCAAAGGAATACAGTATTTTTGTGGGCGACCTTGCACCGGAAACGTCCAATTCCGATCTGGTAGCGGTATTTCGGAACCCAGTCCTTGGTTTACGGAACGATCGTGAACCCAAGTTTATCCGCCCTTTTCTTAGCTGTAAGAGTGCGAAAATTATGCTCGATCCGGTCACGGGTGTGTCTAGGGGATATGGTTTTGTCAGGTGAGCGGAAGTGAATCTGCTTTTTAGCTACTGGCGCTGAAGATGCCCACTATAGATTCACCGACGAGGCAGATCAGCAACGTGCTCTCATTGAGATGCATGGCCTGTACTGTCTTTCTCGTCCAAGTATGTCACTTTCCCCATAAATCTTGATCCTGACTCCTGATCAATGACCTCTTAGTGCGGATCTCTCCTGCAACGGCAAAGTTTAAACCACACCAGGTGTCTTTGGACCTTCCATTAGTCCAGTTTCCTGTTAATGCTCGCGCAGTTGATTCAAGGGGCAGCAACTTGACAGTGTCGATGCCATTACCGAACGCTACCCAAGTGAGAAGCGTCTCCTCCCCGATCGCTTCCTCGAAAAATGGAGGGACTGCCTCCTCGACGACCCCGGTCGGGTCTTCTAGTTCCGCGTCTTCACTCACTACTAGTGGCTCGGGATCTGTTCCTTCTCTCGGCTCTGGATCTAGTTCTAGTGTCTCGTCTGGTGCTCATACTTCCCCGTCTTCGGATGACATGGTCAGTCTCGCTCCGAACTTACTGGCTCAAGTCGCACAACAATATGGTTCCGTGACCAAGGGAACCAACCCTGCTGGTATTTCATCGATTCCCTCGGGTGTTGCGCAAGACTCTCATGAGAGTGCATTGCCGCGTTATATAATCTCAGAAGAATCGTGGAAGCACCACGCCCAAGCGCGCGCGATTCTTGGGAACTTAATTGGACCGAATGGCGAACAGCTTACCTCTACCGATCCATACAATACGACTGTGTTCGTTGGAGGCTTGTCACCTCTGATCTCCGAGGAGACGCTGCGAACATTCTTTGCGCCATTTGGAGATATCCATTACGTGGGCGACCTTCTTTTCTATCTCTGCCCTGTCCGCTCATGTGACATATATACACAGGTCAAAGTCCCTGTTGGAAAGCACTGTGGTTTCGTGCAGTTCGTTCGCAAGGTGGACGCAGAGAGGGCAATTGAAAAGATGCAAGGCTTTCCGATTGGCGGAAGCAGGATTCGTCTGAGTTGGGGGAGGAGTCAATGTATGCATCCGTTCTCGTATGCCATTGTCTCCGTTAATCATTAATCGTCTGTTCAGACAAAGCAGCACAAGCGGCGGCACAGGCGGCACAGGCGGCCGCCCTTCAAGCACAATTCCAAGCGCAATTCCAAGCTCAGCTAGCTTCTGCTCATTTATCCCTATTACCTGAGCAGGCCCTTCAATTTCTGCAGAAGATTGGTGCCAACGGGATGAATGGAGTTGACGGTCTAGATACACCTACGATGGCCGAATCCGACCTTGGGGGGAATGCAGCACACAGCGAAAAGTTTCGGACATTCCCGACGAACCAGATCCGCAACGAAGTTGCAAACTCACATACGATGTACGATACTTATGCAACGTCCTTTCCAGCACGTCCGCCAATAGGCCCGGAGGTGATGGATCAGCATCACCAGATCAGATCACAGCTTCACTCGTCGTTCTCCCCCTTTTCTCCCGATCCCAGTGCCTACATACTCGATCGCAAAAGGGGCTCAGTTGACCTGGTAACTGCGGATTCCTTGTCACGGACCTTGAACACTTTCTCTCCCAAATTTGACCCACGTGTGCTGGATGGAAACACAATTGCCGATTGTCCCAATGGTCCACTCCGACTCTCCAACAGCGGTGGCCACCAATATAGCGCGTACTATGACGGTTCCAATCGGTTGGTTGAACTAGGCTGCTCCGGTTCTCATCAGGAGCCAGTGTCTCGACCAACTTCTAGTCAAACCTCTCCTCAGGGACGTCCAATTCATCATAGTGCTCCCGAGGAGCATGGTCCTATTCACGACCTGAACGGTACGCTGGCGAGCCTCGACTTGGATTCCAGGAACCCATGGAGACCCCCCGTTGAGCGCAACACGTCTTGCTAAACACCATGATGCTATTCTATCCAGTTCTCTAATATCTCTTCTCGCCTTGTTTTATCCTGACCCTCGTCTTATAGTTACTTTCTTGTTCCCATGAGTCTAACTTCATTTTTCGAGTCCAATCTATCCAGCTTCCTGGTGGGACCCACAAGCTAATTGTTAACACATCGGATTATCTATTGGTCTTTGCTCTTGTTACCCTTGATCGCTCTCGACATGCGCACTGGTATATAACGTTTTGTCTTGTCTCAGCTTATTTCGTTCGTATTTGTTTTGTGTTCCTGCAGTGTCCCTCTCGGGTTCAGTACGCGGAATCAAGTAACTTGATGTTTGTTGGTGAATTGTCCTCCATTCCAACTCAGGGTAGTGCTTAAACCCGTTTTCCCGACCATCACGAAAGTGGCAATGAATCAAAAAGCTAAACTGAGCGGTATATAAAGTACGTCAGGAGATAACAACGTAAATCGTGACCATACGTGCATATCAGAAATACAACCCAGGCACGGGTCGGAGGGAAAAGGGACAGGAAATGTATCAATAAATGGCGGTCGAGTCAGAGAACAGCAGTTGCATGGCCTATACGTCCGACGCACTATTCAAAATGACAGCGCGACCCGCTGCGCCGAGGCTCTCACCTGTCTCGTCTCCGAGAACGGATGCGAATTGGTTACCACCCCTCAACTGGCCGACGATGTCACTCTGAAGCTGCATCGGAACGAAGATAACCTTGGCATTCGCAGACCGAGCCATTTGCTGCAGTGCCTCGAGCTGACGGATTTGCATTGCGGCAGGAGAAGCCAGGATATCGGCAGCCTGTCGCATGAGTCGGGCGGAATCAACTTCGGCGCGTGCAGCGATGACTTTAGATTCTCCAATCCGCTTTTGTTGAGCGGCAGAGGACAACGAGGCGGAGACCTCGGCACTGAAGATGATGTCTTTGATAAGGATGCCCTCGATAGCGACACCCCACTTATCGGCAATATCACCGACAATCTCTGCAATCTCAAAAGCGATCGCTTCGCGCTCAGTGACGACACTCTGGACCGTGCGAGCACCGACGACGTGACGAAGGGTCGTCTGGGCACGTTCGATGAGCGCTTGACGAAGGTCACTGATACCAAATGCAGCGCGGTATGGGTTTGTGATCTGGAAATAGATCACGGAGTCACTGTTTCCATACTCAGCACAAAACATGTGGAAGAACGAAGAGGAGCAGAGCACACACATCTCAACATTGACATTGTCGCGTGTGATCACGGACTGCCTACCGATGGGACTGATTTGGATTTTGACATCCACGATCCGCAGAGATTCCGTGCAGACGTTGACCTGAACGAGACCAGGGTCCACCGACTTGTAGAATTGGCCAAAGCGTGAGACCAAGCCGACCGAACCTTGGGAAGGTGTGTTAGGTAAGACTGGGACGATGAGCGAAACGCCCCTTACCCTGTTGAACATTGCGGAAGGGGTTCGGAAACGGGCAGCATGGGATAGCACCGCAGAACCCAGCGACTGTGCCAAGGCCCTGAAGGAACGAGCCATATATACCATGCGTGACCTAGACATACCGCAGACCATGAGCACAAGAATTTGGCCAGAGGATGAGCGTACCTCGCCAGTTCCCAAATCCTGGGCATACGATGGCTTAAACCAGGATATCAGCAAGGCAAGCGCTGGGGTAGTGCGATAGTCCTACCTGCATTTCGCTGCGTTTAAGAGGCTGAACGTTGATCATGTGGACCTTGCCTACTGCACCAGGACGCTTCGGAGGGCCGTACTCTTCCGTGACTGCGGGTGCTGAGCCTTGCGTCGCATCGAGTGAACGGGACACGTACCATGAGGAGCATAATGGTCGACAACATTCCCACCGGACGAACCAGGGGAGGGAGCACGGTCCTTGCGGTCAATAGTGTCTGCTTCGTTGGCGTTCGACATCTTGTTGTTCGACGACGGGTAGAGCTCAATGCTACCAAGTTATAGTGCGCGAGGAGTCGGCACCATTCACAGCAATGGTGCTGAGTAAAGCAGATGTTTCTGACAGAAGTCTCAGTATATTGCATCCGAGAAAGTCACACTATTGGTCGTGTCGTCCTTGTGATCCGTCCGGCGTTCAATACTTGTCGACTTCCAGTACGTCTTGCCGCACAGTCCATCCGAATGACGATGGGTAATGCGACAGCGTGTCTAAGACCAAATACTCCTCGTCTGCATAGCCTCGACTGCCTCCTACGAGACCGGACGAAATGGAGGAACATACACACAAGTACTGGCTCATGAAGGCGGAGCCAGATTCTCGTGTCGTCAAAGGCAGAGACGTCAAGGCAATGTCCTCACAGAGTGTCATGCACTTCCGCTGACCATTCTGGTTGTAACAGTTTAGCGTTGACGACTTTGAGTCTGTGGGATCCACCCCATGGGATGGCGTTCGCAACTATGAAGCAAGAAATCTCATGAGAGAAATGGTTCTCGGAGACAAGGTCAGCCGGTGTCCAATGCACACTCTCTTTTGTGAAGTTCGCATAGATTTTATTCTACCACTCCAACTGTAAGGATCCAGGTCAGTAAATGACACGTGTGCATTGGCTGGGGTGTCTCACGCAAAGCCAGGCATTGCTGGTTTTGGCGAGGTATGCTGCGCATCAGTGATCCAAGTATTTCATGCTCAACCGTCTTTAGATCTCCAGAGCGGCCTACCCAGACCGTACGTCTGTCGCGAATTTTGGCGTTCTGTCGCAGATACTGATTTAGTGGACAGACACTGCATGGGACAGGTTAGTGTTCGTTTGGTCCGTTCCTCAGGAGAATGACGTGCTAGCAGTGCACACCCGTATTTTGATGAGGTGAGCGGTTTATGCCATTAACAGAGACCCCGCAGTCACCCACTGCTGGCTAGAAATCGGACAAGGACAACCCTAAGTGGTTTATGGTGGCTGTAGTGTTCGTATCACGGGCACGGCACTTCGTCCCACTGTCCCTGCTCCGTTACCTTGCCGATTTTCCCTCCGCCAAACTCCCAGAAGCGCTCGACTATATGGGAGAAGATGGTATAAACGCGATCAAAGGTAGCGTGACTTGAGGTCTCCACTTCATCGCCAATGAGTTCCTGAATGCGACATTTCAAAGCCATGCCTCTGATCACCCGTGGCCGCCTTAGTGTGCAAAGGGTGTCTGTAAAGTGCTGGGACGTCATCCAGACAATGGCCGATAGAGGTGGCTGGGATAATATGTCTTTTCAAAAGAAGGGGACGACCAAAGCTCACCGTCCCACCGCTGAAACACGGTCAGCTACCAGCCGTCAGGCAACAAAGCATTCAACGGGACAATGTGACGAGGATGGGTGCGCGAGAGACGGTGCCATAAGGGAACAGGAACCGCGCCAAGCAAACATTAAGAAGAGGAGGAAAAGAAAGGCATCCACTCCAGCCTCTCCGGATGACGAGGGGCGGACCCTGGCCCGTCGCCGTAAGCTGAGAAGATAGCTGACAGCAAGCAATCTGGGACTGTAGGAGAAGTGTCTTGCTGAGTCTGTATCACGCCTCTTACTGCTCAGTTGTACTGTGTGTTGGAGTAGGACAGTAGCAGGAACTCATGGCAGTGTTGGGTGTGATTATTGTGTCTTATAGTCAGCGAGTGAAAGCAGCACTCCATATCGAGGCGTCCATTTTCTCACCTCTCTCACCAGGAGCCAGTCGAGTAAATTCTGTGGCACGCCGCTGGGCTCAGCGTGCGTAGTCAACCACCCACCCATAGGTCTTCTTCCTAACCACACACCACTCGCTAGATGTCTTTCCTCGCTTTGGTCGTGAAGCCTATAGCCTATGTCTCTCTCCCAGTTCTTCTGCTCCGTTCCATCGCGAACACATCCCCAGTCGGGCGCTATTACTGGAGGGTTGGCATCTTCCTGGGCAGTCTTGCTGTCGTGTCGACATGGGGAATTTTCGTGGCGATCGGCATGAGCCTTGTCGGCCGCCGACACGACGTCAACTATGTCGTTGCACGGACCTTCTACAGCTTGGTCAGTCATGTGCTCGAATTAGAAGTGGAGGTAGAGGGCGAAGAGCATCTGCAAACACGGCCAGCCGTCATGGTCGGGAACCATCAGAGCATGCTTGATATTTTGTGGCTGGCGAGGTTAGCGCCTTCTGTTGTGTTCCGTTGTTATTCTTCTCATTTGCGTCTTGGTCGCTTGTCGGTTGACGTTCACGTAGAATGTTTCCCCCAAAGGCATCCATCATGGCCAAGCGGGAACTCCAGTGGACACCTCTTGGTCCTTGGATGTACATGTCCGGGGCGATCTTCATTGATCGCGGAAACACCACAAAAGCACACAAATCTCTGGAAGCTGCGGGCGAGGAGATGAAGCGCAAAGGTATTTCGTTGATGATGTACCCGGAAGGAACGCGGCATATCGAAGAAATGCCTGCCCTATTGCCGTTCAAAAAGGGTGCTTTCCATCTCGCTGTTCAGGCTGGTCTACCAGTTACACCTGTTGTTTGTGAGAACTACTGGAGGTTGTACCGCAAGGGCATTTTCGGTACAGGGGTTATCAAGGTCCGAGGTCAGTTGGCACCTATCGTTCCATCGACTTTTTGCGCGATCTGGGACCTTACTGATGGATCCCGGATGATGACAGTTCTCCCGCCGACATACACAACCGGTTTAGCGATGACGGATGTCGCCGACCTCGCAACACGCACACGAGAGCAGATGCTGGCGACCTTACACGACATCTCCGCCAAGGTAGAGGGCGAAGGTGACGAAACGGAGGATGCACCAGAACCGACGCCAGAACCACCGTCAGCGGAGGTAGCTTCCGGCCTGGCCATAAGAGACGAGGTTGTTCCTAGCATTCCCGCAACGCCAAGCGAAGAGACACCGAGTGAAACAAGCGAGCCATCCAGGTCTACACAGGCCCTCCGGCCGGACGGAAGTGTTAGCGAGTACGGAGAGACAGATGACGAAGGCATGGTTCATGTCAGGAGACCGACACACTGACACTGGTTTCGTTCGTACCCGCTGCTGAGGAGAACGTTGATACCCTTGTCTAGTTGCGAGCAGAGCGACGTAATAGACGTATATAGGCTGGTCGGCAATACCAAGCGATTCGTAACTTGGATGTAATACTATGTCAACCACATGGCCAAGTACGTACTACAACTGGTGCGTGTGGTGCGACACACGTTTCATCCTGACGTTTGTCGGTAGTACCTGGGGCCACGCCCTGGGTTTTACTTTTATGTCACACAGGTTGTGGGGGACAGGCCGGCCGGGCCGGCGTCTAATTGGTTCAAAGTCGACCGACTCTACTTCCTTTCTCAACGACCCCCTATCTCGACCGTCCAGGCGTTGGTCCGAGGTGTGTGCTCTCGACAAGTCAGACACTCGGACTGCATGTCGCACGTTCCATTCGGAATCATGGTAAATAGCCGGTCTGCAGTCACGCTCGCTGCTGAAACCTGGTGGTCTCCCTCCGCTGGAGCCACTCGGTGGGCTTTTTTTCTCGGAGCATTTTCAATTTGACCGGCAAATTCCTTCCCTCGAGCAGTCGGTTTATCTCCACGATTTCGTGAACAACTTCGCGACCTTCTCAGCCACCGGGTGGCCATATATAAGCTGTCAAAGTTCCTCTGTTTCTGCGTCCCACTCCCTCGCTTCTCTGTGTCTCTGTGTCACCGTCCTATCGCCCCTATTAGCAGAGTATACGTAGTCAATGACACCTTCGACCTTGCCTGGTACGTGATTCATCGCGTTCAGCCGTCGGTCTTGTCACCGAGACCATGGTTTAGAATGTTGGGGCCATCGTGGTGTACGTAGATGGGAGCCAACGTTGCGAATGCGTGGTCAACTCTTTTTCTACAGGCCTCTGCAACATACCCCGAGAACACGCTCGCCAGCTTTGAAGCTGCCATACAGGACGGAGCTGAGGGCATTGAGAGCGGTACTTAGTCACCCTCCTTGGTGATCTTGCCCGTAACCTCTGTCGCAGACGTCCATGTCTCGGCGGATGATGTGGTGATAATGTTCCACGATCCTGGTAAGCGGCACCCAATGATCCTCCTTGCCCTTTTTGGTAACACACTACAACGTGCGCACAATGAAGGTCTTGACAGGACAACAGATTCGGAAGGTATTTATTCCGCCATCAGGACACGTTCGACAAGTGACCAATAGAGACCAGGCTTGATTCGAGAGCGGAACTGGTACGGCATGGACGGTATGCAGCACCTCCGCACTAGGAAAGAGCCAAAACAATCTATTCCCACGTTTGCGGAGACCATTGCACTGCTGATAAGGGTACGCCCAACTGCGGCTGACGACATCGTCAAGTACGTTCACGAATTGACAAATTCCTTCAGCCCGAGAATCAGCACGTAAAGTTTAATGTTGACGTCAAAGTACAAAACGATCCTGACCGTCTCTTTCGATTGATGCATGCCATTGTTTCTGCGCAACCCGAATGGGAGATCAAGCTTGCGCCGCGCATATTGCTTGGACTTTGGCATCCGCGCTTCGTGGCGTATGCAAAAGCGAGATTACCTTATTGCCGCAGGTCGCACATTGGCGTTAGCACCACCTTGGCACGTCAATACTTTTGGGATGATGTCCAAGTGTTCTCGATGGCGTTCTCCACATTGGCCGGAAGTGACGGCTTCAAGTAAGTGGGAAATCGAGAGTATCACTCCACCCCGCTTCGTACTCATGCATTCCTTCCTAGTTTCCGCCAAGAGTGTAGGGCTTCCGGCAAAAAACTCATGGTTTGGACGGTTAATGAGCCAGAGCACATGATGGAAGTCAGTAATCGCCTTGTATCTTGGTCCAATTTGATTGACTCTCTCGGTCAAGTGTGTGCGTTGGGAAGTCGATGTTATTCTGACTGACGTGACAAAGAAGTGGTTGAATCTGCGAGATGCCCTGAGAGGTATGGTCGGTCGTGACTAACGACATTATGCAGTGCTGACCTCAATACCTTTAGTCGACTATGACACCACTGTGGCTCAACATGGTCGTTGGTTTCTTTGGACAACGTGGAAATTCTACCTCCCGGGCATCATGCTGCATCGTATCAGTAAGTATGCCCTGGAGAAGACTGCCGGCCCCTTTGACAAATTTTCGCTGCCGGAGCCGACTGCGATTGAGGAGCGCCTGTCTGACTGTGCAAGGGTGGTATTGACTCTACCAACGGATTAGACACGCACCCGTTGATGAACCGACTCATTTCAACTGATAGCGTTATTGATAGAGAGGTAGATGTGACTTTTGTCTCGTCATGAATATCGTAGTTCGAACACCCGACAATGGACGTCGTGCTATACCTCCCGCGTGTGTAACTTGGATGGACTTCCCAACTTGAGAATTCCGAGTCATGCTTAGTCATTGGGACTGCCGTCGAGTGGCCATCTCAGCACATGGCAGAATAACACCATCCTTATCGCGTTTCTCTCCTTAACTTAACTTGATCGTATCGGTCGCTGTCAGCCTGTGCTCGCGGCGGCTCTGACTCGACTCTGGGCACGAGGCGCTGCTTGCTTCGTTATCTCTGAGTCGTAACGATGCATTCTGCCTGCTTCCACTTAAATAACGACCCCACGCGTTGCAGAACCCATCGCAAACAGTTTTCCGCGTCAAAATTATCTTCGGAAACTATTCAGACCCTTCCCGAGTACTCGTCGCCACCTAGCTGGAGGGACTCTGTTCACCCATTCCCATTCATACTCACAGAAGCAGAGTCCGACAACCCACCCGATTACCCAGACAACACAGACGAGACAGACGCCGATACGGAGGGCGACCAAGAAGGGCCCGTTGTCTGTGTACAAGATCATCCAGGTCACCCACCCCTACGGCGGTTACCCACACGCATTCGCAGACACAAGCGGATTTCTACGGCTACCTCCGACCCTTTCCTTGACACGCTACTCGAACGCAGTGTACATGCACTAGAGATGTCCAATGCCTTGCTTCGCACTACCATGTCTACACAGTCCAGTCTCTCCACCCTTCTTTCCTCCGAAATTGAACCCGATCACTTTCTGGAGGTGCGTGCTCGGAACTTATCCACTCGGATTAGGGTGAACAGTGGGGTGCATGCAAAGTGGATGGATCACTTGGGAGAAATATCGGAAGGGGTTGATAAACTACTAGAAGAGGAGGGGAAGCGTCGTTCTACCCCTCATCTGGACGAGGGGGCTGTGAGCCGAAGTTTACCGACAACCACCTGGCCAAATTTAAGGCATCGACGGAAACCATCAGTTTTGGAGTTGGATAGGGCTTCGGATGCCTATCTCCAATATTCCCGTACTACCCGTGACATGCTGATTGCACCTGCTCCCAGAGCACTTACACAGTATGTCGAATCCACCGCGGATCCACAGTTGATAACACTGCCTTCTACGCTGGGGTTACGGGCATCCGGATCCTCTCATTCTGTTCACTCCGGAGACCCTCTGTCTGCACATCATCGAGAGACACACTCTCCATACATAGCGAGGATTCTGCCCGAGAACCAGTTAGAGGCTACTCCCGCGTACCATCTGTTGTCAAATCTTGTCAAGCGCTCGGGGTCTTTGACACCTCCACCTTCCGCTCGGCTGTTGCACCATCGCGATAGGCGTGCGTCTACCAGCCCAATGGACACAGTGCAGAGCATGAAGCCTACTTTTTTGTCTTCCTCCACGCGAATGCCGTATTCGTCTCCAGACCGCAGTCGATCGGGAATACAAACACAGACTTCGAGGTCTTGCCCGGAGTCGCTTCGGGGACCACCTACAACCCCTGCGCCACTACCCACTTTGCCTGCTGACGAAGAGCTTTCGCCATCGTCGTCAGAGTCCTCTGATCACCCGACCGGCTATCGAACCGTCCAATCGTTGCGTAAAATTCTCGGTGGCCACCCCTCTTCAACATCTGTCAACACCCTTCGCCGTAAAGATATGAAACCTGGTCGTGTTCCTTCTTTCCTTCTCATCACACCCCCTCCACTTCCAATTCAGGGCACGTCAATGGCCACGGCGTCTATATCGCGACTCTATACTAAGGGACGTCATTCGATGTCCACCCGCCCTCCCTCTCCCCCCACACACTCCTCACTGAAGGTGCGCTCGGGATCTCCAACACCCTCTCCGTCTCCAAGTACGATGAGCCTTTCTGAAGTATTTGGAAATGGCATGGCGAGAGTGATGAGGAGTGCACCTCCATCAGGCGTGTCAACACCAAAGCGTATCAGTTTTGCAGAGCTTCCAGAATCTTATTCTGGCTCGCGATCTGGAATGTCAAAGCTGAAGGAACGGAAGAACAGGAAGAAGAGCAAGCAGGGAAAGGGTAGTGACAAAGAGGAAGTCGGTGGCTGGTTGAAGACTCTGCTGGGCGGAAGGTCGTCTTCTTGGGGTGTGGCTGGTATGGGAGGTCGAGAGGATAGAATGGAGGAAAGAATGGCGCGAGGATGGGGAACCAGACCCGGATACGGGACATTAGACGACTGGGCCGTGTGAGAGATCCTGGACAGGCTTACCGAGGATCTGAGGAGTGTGAAGTAACTTATAAGATGTATATGCCTGTCTTACATGAATCCACTGCACTACTTGAGTATTGCTCTGAAACATTTCTATGCCATCAGTCCAATATGTTAACATGGACGCACGAAGCAAGCATAGACATATCATTGGCATACGTGGACATACATCCTAGTGAGCGTGGCATATAAAAATATAGTATTGGCCGACTCCTTTTGTTCTCGTCCCTCAACGTGAGTCCTCGATCGTTGATCTGAATCGCTACAAGCATGCCAATCCAACGGCGACCATAAGGCCACCCAGGACACCAGCAACCACCACATGAAAAAAACTCATCCCCCTGGTTTGAGCGTCCTCAAGGAAGAACGTACCAGGCATGCCCCTTTGCTGGGAGTCGATTGCGTACCTCAGGTCTTCAACACGATCACTGACAACAACCCAGACGGTGCCGCTCGCCTTCTCAGCTGGCACTCTCGTCACCGCACGATGAGCAAGGGGAGCACTAATGATGGCGACATGCTTTCCATCGCGTTGGGCGGTCCGCCTAACGTCATCGAGGTCTTCGCGGGGCGTGCGAAAGACTTTGAATAAGGGTGTGCTAGTGCGCAGTACAGTTTCAAGGCTGATATCGGCGACGGGAGGCTGAGAGAAGGACGACCACAAGGGAGGGGATAGAGAGTTTGAATGAGGAGAGAAGAATTCAGACTCTCTACTCCGGAGATTGTCGTCTTCCTCGTCAACATTCCGGGACCATGATGCAGAAGGGTTTCTATCTTCCTCCTCTTGTATGACGTTCGGAAGTGTCATACTCTGTTTCACAATGGATTCTGTAACAGGTTCAGTCGGAGTAAGCGATCCACGTTCCCGGTCGCTTGGGGTGTACAGGCGCATCTTGTGAGGCGGAGAGACCCAGTTCGGATTCCTCCAATGCCAACATTTTCCCGGTGGAGGTTTAAAAATGGGCGATTCACGGGCAGGCGAGAAACTCGGAGAGGAATGCGGGGAAGCAGGAGGTGATGGAAGCGGCGTAGAGTGATTCTTGCGTGTTGAGATAGTCTCTGTGAAATTGGATGTTTCTTCAGGACACATGAACGTTCCATTCTTGCGCCTATGACCTTGCATGAGCAACCCACATCTGTGGCAATGAGGGCGCCTCCTTAGGCTAGTGGAAGTAGACATTCCAATTTCCTGGACTTTGGTGTTCCTGAGAGTATAAGTGATCTTCTGATATCAGAGCCCAGGGAACATGCCCCCAGATCATGTGTCAGCTTTACATGGAGAAGGGATGGGTGATGAAACTCACCAGCTGCTATTGTTGGCGTCGGTGGCAGCGGGGGAACCTCTGGTCCCCCACTCTCGAACTTATATTATGTCGACTTACCGAGGAAAGCATTGCAAGAGTCACCAAGGTCCAGGGGTGAAGAGAACGATTCCCTAACTTGGGACAAGACGACGGATGAACATGAGGTTACGGTGGCGACCAAGGTGTTACAAGCTCTGCCCGTTTTGACGGTACTCGAGACAACTCGGGGGGAGTACAAAGTGGTCGTTGTATTTTGCACTGAAAAGGAGTGCTCCAAATTCGTACGTGACCACATTGGGTGAGTGATGTACCCGAGGAGGCTACATGGACTTGTCGTCGTAACAGGTATCACCAGCTATGACACCTCGCATTCCAAGTACAAAGCCCTCGACAGAAGTAGCTACAGTTGTAAGGCTATGGCGATGGCATCTCGAGTCCAGTGAACCAGGACGGTGGGTATGCTAGATAGAGGGGCTAGGCAATAAGGAAACCATAGAGAACTTGGCATGGGATCACATCAAAGGTGTGCTGGCGAGCAACCGTAAACGTAATCTCACGAGTCCGAGCTACAACCACGACAACCTGCGATTCACCTATTAAGCTACAGAGCAGAAAAGACATTCGGTTAGACAAACCGCAGTGTACACATTCTACTATGGTGTTCGCACGGATCTGAGCCTTGGGCACACGGCAGATGCATGTTGAGCCTTGGTAGTTCATATCCTATGTGTCCATGAGCCGGGAATTATAGAATGATCACGGAAGTAATTCACTTTCGTCTGGATACACCTCAGACAACAGAGCTTTTCATAGCCGGTCTTCTTCCACTTGGCAATCAAACTAGTACAGTTTAGCATCGGGCATACAAATGGAGGGAAACTCACTTGGCGTCCGCATATCCCTCCTTCAGCAACCAGTCATATAGTTCCTTGGATATAGCTTCACGCTTATAGTAAAGCTCGTAAATATATCGCGAACGGGTGTGCGAGATACGCATGATGGGCCACAGCGACTCTGCCTTGCGCTTGCCCTCGTGTGATTCGTTTTCAGCGTCCCTCATCTTCTTCGCGTAGTCATCAAGAACCTGCGACAATCAAATGCCTGAGAACGTTGATTTTCACAGTGTGCTCACGCTTTCGATGTCTTCGAAACCCTCAGGAGGTTTCTTGGTTCTTGTGGTTCGTATTTTGGGCATTGGTGTCGGTGTGAAGACCGTGGGAATTTCAAGGACCAAGGCCAGATCTCTGTAGCTGTGTTATGACACGACTTGGACGGTCCGCCCGTGTCGTTTCTCGCTGTGTGTCAAGATGCCCCTGCCACGTCTCGTTTGTATTGGATACCTATGATTACGCACACTCGACCACTCCAGTGTTCCGTTCACTGGGTCCCATCCCAGTCTGCGTCACGATGAGGACGCTCCAAGACAGTGCGAATGGGTCCATTCTTCGTGTTCACCACAGCAAGAATTGTCACCGCATGCTGCTGCCGTCTCTCGTCGACGCAGTCCGACGTCGAACGTAATTTACTGTGCTCATCACAGCAATCAGTGAGCATGAGGCCAGGGCTGTCTCGCCCCGCCTCGAATAATCTGTCAGTAACGTTTGCGACAGAACGCTGCTGATAACAAACAAAATAAATATTTTACGAAACCTTGTCTGTTTACGTAACACCGTTCAAAACACGATGCACTCTCTTCGATACACAAACAAACGTCTTCCTCTCCCTCGCACGTTGACTCGCTTTCTGTCTCGCCTGTTGCATGTGCTTTTGCTGAACCCCTTCCGACATGCCCCTGGTTGTGCCCGTCCTGCGGTTCTTTGTTGTGTTCCTGAATGTGTACGAGACATTCAAGACGTTAAAGCCACCCCCCCCATCCATGCGGCGAGGTGGAAAACCGAGTATTCGTGCCACAACTCAGCGGAAGAGGGATCTCAAGGGTTGTTTGGCTGTTTGGGCTGTCTGGGTAACGCTGAATGGATGGGTTGCTGAAGTCGACGTCTCATCCGATTTATGTAGTGCTGTTACGCGGTATACGAGAGAACTTTCGACCGGATCGTTGGTATCTTCCTCCCCTTTTACAGCGAAATCAAGTCTGTATTTCTTCTTTTTCTTGTGTTGACTCGTGCTAAAGTACGTGGTACCTCGGGTGTGTTCTCTTGCCCTTGAAGCTAACGTTGCCATAGGGTGCAGAACCACTGTTCCTCCATGTTCTTCGACCTCTCGTCAAGCCCTATGCTGCAGTCGTGGACCCAACGTTGGAGCTCTCGCGCGATGTAGGGGATTTCCTCTTCGCTGTCTTGCAAGTTCCACTGGATTATATCCTCTCGTTGTCTTGGTTTCCTTCCTGGCACGCTGAAGAATCGGAAGAAGAGCCTGGTGGGCTTTCCTCCGGCGCCCGCATTAGCTCAGCCGAGTCGGGAAACTCAACACGCACGAGCAGTCATTCCAGTATTCCGATTCTGGTTGAATATGGCAGTGCTATGCAAACTTCTCGCGTGCGCAATCAGCATTACAGGCCCGTGCGCAGTGTTTCTGACAATCAACGCTTGAATGGCCGTCCGTCCGAGATCGTAGATGCTCCAACTGACTCGACAACCTCTCCTGACCCGCACTTGAGATCAGCTTCTACTACGTCACTTCCCGCGTATAGCGAACATCCATCCCATGACCCGCCTCGATATTCTTGGATCCTACCTAGACGCCATGGACATCAAACATACTATCCTCCTGCGTCTGTCTTTCGCGTATCTGGTCAAGGAGCACCCATTTCTACGCCTGACCTGCTTGAGACCGCTCCTGAGTACCACTCACCCGAGTGGAGGACGTATCCGGCATTCCCGTCTGCATACCCACCCACACCACTACCCCCATCAGCCTCCCTCCCTAGATCGGTCACCACGCGGTCAGACAGTGGTCGCCGTCTTGTTTCCGAATCTGCATACCCCCTTATTCCTGAGGATGAGCAGGGTTTTGATGAAATGCTTGAGAGGTTGCACGAGGGACACCCCGGCTCCTTGCACAGCTCAAGCAACTACAAAGTACCTCCCGGGGTCAATAGCCATCAACAGGACTTCGACACGACCCGACAACCCGATGAAGATACCCTCGACGATAGCAAGTGTAGTAGTGAGACAGGCCTAAGCGAGGACGACTTTGGCGTATCCTTGAGGACCCCTCACCGTTCCCCCGAAACTATGTCCTTCAGTGCACATTCTTCTGCCGATAGTTTGACGAGTGCACTCACAACTGCCGGTAATGCAACGTCTTTGCCAACAAAGACGTCATCAGACTCTCTAAGCTCTGGTTCCTCGTCTCTGGCTGGTCGAAAGCGCGCTCATGGTGCTTTTCAAGGAAAGGTACCGAGTATGCTCCCGACACCCCACTTGCGAAATGCCACCTTGCGTGGAAGACCTGCTCTGCACCCCATTCCCCTGGATCCTCTGCAATCCAGCGCGAGCGAAGATGGGGGTGAGAGTGAAGCCGGTGACGATGATGGCAGTACCAAGGCTAAGAGGCAGAAAGTGTTGGACCCTCTGAAACGAAGGTCCACCATGCGCCCGGCCGCAAGGGGGGTGAATAACGCGCGCAAAGCTCCCTTGTCGTCACGGAATATATCAGTCCGTGTTCGCGCTGTTACAGCCGTGTCTCAAGTGGCAGCCCGAACTCGAGCAGGGTCAGTTACGACAAATAACTCGACGATCAAGGGGAGAAAGCCAGCACTTGGATCCTGTCAAGTTGTGAGCGGCGGGCCACAAAAAGTTGTTAAAAGTTCAAGTGCTTCCTCTTCTCAGTCTGGAACTTTGAAAGGAAGGGCATATTAGCGGAATAGAACTCCTTTACTGTGCATTCTAGGATACTCATTGTACACTAGTCCCATTGCTTTCGAATTGCATACAGATGTTCCATTATCACAGCACCCGTTCGGGTCACAGTCTGTGTTGATTATAAAGTTGTTGTGACGAAGATTCCGGATGTTTGCAAACCGGGCTAGTAGCGCCTCTGCCCAAACCTCGGACATGGAAGCATGCAACCGATCTCTCCATGAATATGAGCCGTGTTTTCATCAATGACGAGTGCCCGACGCAGCGACATGACCCACCTGGTCACCTGGATTTCCAGAAATCTGCGAAAAACCTCGCCTGTGCCTCGTTGCATATGACCTGGCATAGCAGCGCCTGGCGGGTGGTCATCGGAGGCAGTTCTGCGCAGTGGACTAACCACCACCGACATTGTGAGCCCGTCTTATGATTCTGCACTGCCACGGGGCGCGAGGTTCCCTCGAGGCTGACCCGCGATACGGCACCCGTCTTGGTAAGTAAGTATTTCTGACGAGGTACGCCCACAAACCCGGAGACATTCACGCAAATCATATTCGGTACTGTTCTCCGTACTCACAGCACTATTAGCCATGAGAAATTTTACCTGAATGGCGTCAGTCCTGGCACCGCAATGACGTGAATCCACTGGTACATTATCACCGAATGCCGGACGCATATTCTGTCTGGTGGCGTCAACAGCCACGTTTGCTTGATGTCAAGGTAAGTCTTAATGTCGTTATACAGATGGAAAATAACGTAGACAGGCGCATGCCGAGGCTGTTCATACACTCTCCGGTGGCAGCCAACACGTTGCATTCCCGGACTCTCCTTTATAATCCCTTATAGATGAGTGACCTTTCTGTTGACCGAAGGGATACAGCACGCCTCCCTCGTTCATCACACTCTTATCACCTTCATGTACTATGGGAGAGTAATTGGCAATGAACTACGAGACGTCCCACCGGAATGTGTAAGTCACTGCTGCGTCAGGTTGCGTCTGTGGACTAACATTCACTCCAAGTTCCCGGTATGGGGACAACGATGGTCGGGTTACCGTGCTCCTCATGGCCCTAGCCCGTTCTCCACGCGCATACTCAGAGTCGATCAAATGTCTGAGATGGGACCAGCGCTTACCTCGCCGACTCAGTTCGAAACGCCGCCCATGGAGGACGACGAGGGGGAATATGCGAGTCTCGAGTCAAGCCAGCTTTACAGCTCCTTCCATTCATCTCCATTATCCATCCAACCGGATGCGGACGAGCCAGCATCTCTGCCCGAGACACTGACGCTTTGGTCTGCTCAGCATTCATCAACTTGCCCTCCCAGTAATCTCAAAATACTGCACCGGAACATCGGACCACCACCACCACCACAGAACCCGACATGCTTTAGTACAACAATTCTTTCAGAACAGCGATCCGAGCAACCGGACATACAACATCATGCGCCAGAACCTCTGCCCTATCCTCTTCCCCTCCATCACGGAGTCTCAATTGATGGTGCATGCGAATCGGTCCGAGACAACCATACTTTGTGGGATGCGGATTGCACTTTGACTAGCACCCTGCCCCTGGCTAATCGTTCCCACTGGTGCCATGTTCCGAATGGACAGCTACAGCATGCCATCCCCTCGCATTCGATCTCTGAGTGGCAGTTTGTCGATGCTCATATCCAGTCGTTACACCCCAACCCCTCGTCGCACGCGAGCAGTGATCATCTCTTACAGCCATCCTGGGCTGACGACCAAACCCCGCTCATCTCAACACCGCTACCATCTTCCTACCGTTACTTCACGGTACCTTTACCCCAACGAGATGATTCCTCTTTAAGCATGATTTCCGGCGTTGCGCACTCCCTAAATCCTGCGATAACACAATGGCCATCGGGGTTGGCTCCTCCCAATCCGTCCTTTCTGGGGCCTTCACAGAGTTCCAGGTCATTTCTCGGTCCAGGTTTGTTCTGTCATTTTCTTTCTGACCACCACAGGAGTCTTCCTCATCCCGAAGACTTGGTTAACACCCTCACCCATACTGAGGGCCGTCCACCATCGTCGCTTGACAAACCCAGAGGTGGCTGATTTGCCAGATGATTGAATGGCAACATTCATCCGGTCCCATAATATATATGCATCGCACTCTTCTGTACGTATCTTTCTGGGTGTCTACGTCGCTGCTACCTTTTTGTACTATAAATTTTCATCCATCCGAGGGTCTTCCCAGCTGATGGCTCAATTTCCCCAGTAGTTTTGAATGTATGGACCAGCAAGTAGGTAGGTCGTAAATCCATGCATACTTTGTGAGTGTTATGCTAGTACCGATACACTAGATAGAATCTTATCAACCATGAGGACAGTTGCGATGCACTACGGACTGTGTTCACTGCCTTTTTAAAGTTCCCTCTTTAATACCAGTAGTTCGCATTCTCGCCAACCACCAAGCGCTGTACCCAAATACCTGAAGTCGCCGTATCAAACACCTCGATTTCACTTTTTCATCTCGTGCAAAGACTGATTCGCTGGCAATGTCGTCTCCGCATACACGTTACTTGGAATCGCAGCATAGCACAAACCCCGACACCCCCCCTCCCGAATATTCGGTACATGTGCCCAAACAGCAAGGCTCACCGCGTTCGCTGGCGAGCGCGACACCTGGACAGTACCCCAACTCGAGTTCCAGTCCCCAGTTTGCACCTCCGTCGACTTTTGGGCCGACGCCTCTGATGCAGTCCCAGCCAACTCTTGGACTACTGCCATACTATGACCCGAATTCGCTCTACTCCATTCAGGCAGCGACGTTGAGGGCTAGGCGAAGGTTTATTGGAGCAATCTGTAGCGCCATGGGCTTGATTGGTTGTTTGCTTTTGCTCGGAGCACTGAGGGGGCTACTAGCAGCATGAACTTAAGCTGCCCTGACCGTCGACGGCGCGCTGGAAGCGTGTACGTGAGTGATCGGTGAGAATTCGGACCAGGTTCTAAAATATTTGATGATTGCTCAGGATTCCTCATCAAGGACATATTTCTAGGTTTTATTCCGTTTTATGGAAATGTGCTCCGAGTGGGCATTGTACTTTTTATACACGTCGTCTTGCATAATGTCGACGTACTGTTGTACCCTCACTATCGCAGCATAGTTGACCGTCCGCGATCTTCCTTGTTATTCAGTTATCTCATATCTCATGTATTATTGTTCCCTTGGGTCGTCACTCATTTTCACTTCAAACGGGCGACGATCGTGACTGCTACGTTCATGCGCGGTTCACTTTTGGTCGTTCCAGGAGTTGGGATACTCATACTATAATCAAAGGGTGTTATGTGAAGGTAAACCTTGTGTGCTGGTTTCTAGATGAATCTTATCTCGACTTGAACACTGGGGGTGACTAGGTCAGAAACAACTGTCATAAGCACCACCATCATTGCCCTCCATGTACGGCCAGAAACTTACGATAGTGGAGGGGATGGGTGACTAACACGTTGTCCCCCAGGACCTCGGAGAAGTAGAGAAATGGGACTCTCTTATCGATCTTGGGTTTCGCGGTCACTGTCCTCGGGTGAAATGGATGCTCCCAAACGCGTGAGGTATTTCATTTTCCCTACCAGATAAGACAGGTATTGTCCAAGGTCCTTCCGTCCCATCAAGGCTCACGGTGGACAAGTAACGCAAGCCTGGCGTGACTTATCTACTTTCGAGTTGGAAAGCAACCTCATGGAAGATGGATCGGGAATGCTCGAAACGGTCCGGTGATTGAATAAGATAGTCCAGCAAGAGATGAATCACGTCATTCCATCCCGCATAATCCTTATGGGGTTTTTCCAAGGCACAGGAATGACATTGCTTGCCGCGCTCGCAAGGGCCGAAACCAGATATCAGCCTAGAGAGGGCGGCTGGAAACTTGTGGGCATTGCGAAGAGGATACGATAATACGGTGCCGATACAGATGCACTTGTGTGGAGATGCTAGTGACCAAGATGTCTTGCGCAAGTCAGAAAGGAAGGAACTGGGTTCACCTGGACTTTGCTTCGTGGCGTATAGTGGTGTGGCCTACTCTGTAAGTGATGCAGAGTTGGACGATCCAAGGACCTTGTTGGGAGAATTATACCTGAGTTCTGACATTGTGGCTTTTGATCTTGATGGACGCTGTGTGAGCAAAGGGACCTAGTCGAGTGATGTGACCTCAACCAGCCCAATGAGTACTACCGGTAATCCTTGGGGGGTCCTGAGACCACCCATCTTTGTTCCATCCTCCCAGGGTCTCGCTTTTCACTTCAGTTCGTCCCACAGCGCATTCGCTCTCTTCTCCAGTCCACAAACAGTCCAGTTCACTACATGATGTCTGAACCCCAGGAGAAATGCGCTACTTTGGATGCACACTCGAGCTCTCTGTTAAGCGCACCGAGCTGTTATTATGAACAATGGAGGGTTTCAGCGTGGGAATAACTTAAGGTTAGGGTCCGTGCGTGGGAAACAGCGTGACTGGTGTGACCCAAATATTAGTGTTGATTTTTTTTGGGTCGATTCTGTGTCGGCCCCGCGCGCTTCCTCTGCTCCTTCACACTTTGACAACTCGATCGCCGTCGACAGCCGCAGCGAACAAACCGTCGTCGTCGTGTCACACGTTTAGCTTATCTCTCCCCGTCGTGCACTTCGTCTTCCGGTGTCGCCCATCGTCGTCTATCCAGTGTCAAGCAAGTTTTTATTTATCCAATCCCACGCGTCGCGCACGTCGTCTGCCGTTGCCCACCACCATTCTCGTTGTCGTCGTCGCCGTGTAGCCCTTCCACTCCGTCAAACAGCATTCTAAACTCGCACGCCATTTCCATTCCCTCTTTGTCTCTCCATTGTATCCATATCAGCAGTCCTCGTATTTGCGCTACCTCCCACCACACTCCCACCGTCCGCGTTGGTCTTTCTGACTGTTGATGTTCAACTACCAGTCTATCACATAGTTCAAACCTTTGTAATTCATCTCCAGATATCTCAGTTTCTCCACCCTGGCGTCCTCAGCTCCTACCTTGTCAACCCCTCAGTTACAGCCTCTCGAAGAAGACCTCATCAATCGCTCTCTGCTGGACTCGCTTGACGCTCAAGGCGACGCAGAACCTCTTCGCCTATCCCTTCAGCAGTCATTTTTCATGTCGCAGTCCACTTCTCATACAGACCTTGGCACCCTCTCTCCCGAGACTCAGCTCCGTCTTCCATCGGGCCGCTCCGATTCACCGTCTAATATCGATTATAACGGCAGTCATACCCATAGCGATACTTTACACCGCTCTTCACAGATGTCTCAGAACACCGATGGCAACCATCAACATTCAATCTCAGAGCCAGTGTTCGCCCAGGGCGAAAGTCACCCGGTGTACAACAGTAACAATAATTTCCACCTATCGGACTATCCTGCCGAGTCGGAAAGTCTCTCACTGAAAGTACCTCCCCAAGGGACCAAGTCCCCTGGTGATTTTGGAGCAGGCCTATTCAGATCGTCATTCAGTGCCTATAATGCAGCCAATGGCACACACGTACCCCATTCCAGCTCTGGCAATCCGCCTCCTAGCTCCTTCCGCATGCGACCAGTCAACACTTCCTCCGCCACCTCTCAATCATTTGCGAACACTTCCGAAGGCTTTCCCAGTCACCAATTGGGCCTGCAGCACCAGCTTTCCCAACAGTCTCAGCAAGGTTCCTCTGTGTCTTCTGGCTTTGAACCACGAGGAATCGACTTTGGGAGTAGTCCTCCCCTGGTTAGCAAGGTGTCCCAACAATTTGCCCTAGACCCATTTTTACAGGCGCATCCCGCGAAAATGCAAATGCATGACTCCTTCCATCCATTATCTCACAGCAACTCTTCTAGTCAGGTTCCGTACTTGAGCGGTATCCACCTTCAGAGCCAGACACCATATGGCCCTCATCTTCAGAGCAGTGGAGCAGTTGGTGGCGGTGGAGCCGCAAGCAATACCCGAGGTCTAGGCACTTCTGGGCAAATAAGTGCGACTGCCGAATCTCAGAGTGGAGGTGGTCAACAAGAAGAAATATCTACAATTTTCGTAGTTGGCTTTCCAGATGACATGCAGGTTTGTCGGCTCAGATCACCTTTTCGAATGTACATCTTCACTTATGTTCACTGTTAGGAGCGAGAGTTTCAAAATATGTTTACTTTCTCCTCCGGCTTCGAGGCTGCGACTCTCAAGATCCCTAACAAGGAGTATACCGCTTATGGGTCTTCAGGTGGCACTCCTTCTGGGCTTCCCTTACGCGGCAGCTCCTCATATTCTTCATACTTTAATTCAGGCCCGAATGACCCATATAATATCGTCACCGTCAACCAGGGGGGCGTAGTAGTCGATAACGGGCGGGATGGTCCAACTACTTCCTGGCCACCACTCCCGGTGCCACTCAATGACGAACCAAGTCATTTCCAGGGCTCGGGCAATCAGCCTCCTCGCAAGCAGATAATCGGCTTTGCCAAGTTCCGCACTCGGCAAGAAGCCTTGGAAGCAAGAGATATGCTCCAGGGTCGTCGAGTTGACATTGAGAAAGGTGCTGTGCTAAAAGCAGAGATGGCAAAGAAGAATCTCC
Source organism: Pulveroboletus cf. rosaemariae (assembly GCA_038089275.1). Classification (NCBI taxonomy): domain Eukaryota; kingdom Fungi; phylum Basidiomycota; class Agaricomycetes; order Boletales; family Boletaceae; genus Pulveroboletus; species Pulveroboletus cf. rosaemariae. The sequence goes on from JBBPKN010000051.1 coordinate 83,323, forward strand.
ATACGAAGCGCGGCGTTGGGATTGGTAACACCAGTTCAAATGGCACCAGTGCACCTCTTGGCAGTAACTTGAACGCTCTTACCGGGCTAAATGGTGGTGTCGGGGGCCTCAGCACATTGGGAGGTCTCGGTGTGACGCCCGACACGTTGGCCGGTCTTGCTGCTGGTCTCAATCTCAACTCCAATATGAACATGAATACTCTTGCTTCGCTTAGTGGAGGTGATTCCTTGTCTGCGCGTGAAAGAGAACTCAATGCGCTGAGCGCAATTAGCTATAACACTCTCAGTGGTGGGTGGCGGGAAGGAAGACTTGGGGATAGTAGCGAGGAAGAACGCGAAAGAGATCGTGACCGTGACCGGGGTAGGAGACGAGAGGCGCTGGTAGGCCTTAACCTTGGGATAGGTATCGGTGGTCGTGGGGCGCGAGAGCGAGCTCTTGCTGATGAAGAAGAACGGGAGAGGCTCAGACGGAAGGACTTCAAAGCCACTCAGAGTGAAGCGGTACGAATGTTGTCAGGGAATTCTGCCGCTTATGATGCCTTCCACCCGACTTCAGCGCTCTCCAGGAACGTGCAAGCTAGTATCCTCTCTTCCGGTGATAGCACAAGCTTGGGAACCAACTCCGTACTTGGAAATGGTTTCGGCGGGATCATCGCTCAGACTTCTGGCAGGGAAGAGTGTGTGTCACGTGACACGATTGGCCCTTGGGACCAGCCCTCCCCCCGCGAGCGTGATCCCACATACTCTGTTCTTACATCGTATTATGGAACTCGCAAAGCCTCGGTCGCTCCAAAGCCCTCTTCGCCTCATGATACTTCGCCTCCCAAATCTAATATACCATTTTCGCCTTCTTTGATCAATGAAGATGGGATGCTCCCTCCTCACCGACCGGGATTCTTGCGCTCGGCGCAAGCCTTTGCTCCTACTGTTGATGAGCCGGTGGTTAGTCGTCCACCTGCACCACCCTCCAGTTCTACATCAAGTACAGGTGCTCCAGATGATGGCGGACCCGTACCACTGACCGTTAACACAAGTGGGCAGGTCAGCACAGGGAATACTTCACCACAGTTACCTTCACCTGCTTCGCACGCAAGTTCGGCAACCAGCTCTTCTATCGGTGGCCACGCCGCCAGTTCTTCTAGTGGCGGAATGCCGAATACTGCCGGGAGCGTTGGCCCTAGGAATGCCCTTGTCGATCAGAATCCACCGATTAACACCCTCTACGTTGGAAATCTTCCTACCAGCCCTGTTGGTGCAGGGTATCCCGCAAATTATCTTGAAGATAGTTTAAGAGAGCTGTTCTCTCGACGGCCCGGGTACCGGAAGCTTTGCTTTAGGCAGAAGAGCAATGGACCAATGTGCTTTGTCGAGGTACCTTTCCTGTTCCCTTCACTTGCATTTGCACTTATTGACTCGTAATCTTTAGTTCGAGGATGTCCACTATGCTACGAAAGCTTTGAATGAGCTTTACGGGAATTCCCTCGGTGGCTTGGTCAAGAATGGTGGAATTCGCTTGTCGTACAGTAAGAACCCCTTGGGTGTGCGCACCCCGACCACTGCGGGCACTGCGTCACTGCAACAAGGCAACGTCCATTCCAGTGTTCCTTCTCCTTTTCAGGCGGAGGTGTTCCAATTTCGCCAAGGTCTCGATAGCGAGCCGGGCGCCGTAAACATCAGGCGCGACAACTCAACGACTTCACCGCCACCCTCCGTCTTTGGAGGATATGTACGCTCACCACCCCCACCGAGGTTTGTTTCTCCTCCACCACCTTCGGGTAGCTTTAATATGGTATCTTCTTCTCCGACAAATGGAGCCACTCTTCCCCGTGGGTCCCATGCATTTGGTATTTCCCTCAGCGGTACCGGAGGGGGGTTTTCTCCCTTTGGATTACCGCTGTCGTCCCAACCTGACCAGTCAAACACTGTCTCACCTTCGCATTCCATGATACCCGATCATCCGAGCTCAGATGTTCCCTTGGCTCATGGTCACACTCAGCATTTCCCGCATCGGGCGTTGTCGCCTTCATCTTCTACTGTAGAGGCCGCCAGGGCCGGTTAACGGGTTGAATTATTAAACTCGCTCAATATTTTTCAACAAGCATGAAAGCATCTACAGCAAACCCATCTGCGCATTCTATATATATCTGTACTTACCACCTCTACTATGACATGTTTGACATTTCCATCCTCATTCTCAGACCACCTTTCCACCTTTTTCGAATCGCATCCACTTCGAAGATCACTATTTCTTATTATTTACTTTCTCTCGTCTCCGGCGCCTGCAGTCGTTAATTGCACTTCCCATCCCACGTCCTTATTTCTACGTTTTCCTTTGCTCAGTTTTGTGTTCGTACTCACACGCCTACCTATTGCTCATGCGATGACTGTGCTGATATCTCTACTATACTACTTTGCCACAACCTTGTTGTGTTTGAAGTTCGTATACAAGTTCTTCTCTTCTTGACCTTGCACAACGTTTCATGCCACGATTGTCTTCTCCTCTGTCCCCTTCTCTCTCTCTCTTAAGACACGTCGGTGAGTGTTTGACTTCGTGATTACTGCACGTACTTGTCCGTTTGACCCATGTCCGTATGTTTCTGGTCACTCCGAATATGCGTTGGTATGGTACCCCAATCGACCTTTGATGTATACTAGTTTCCGAGGCTTTTTTCCATTCACGGAATGACAAGGATATTAGACATTCTGACCGATTCTAACGGGTGTAGATCGTCATGCAGTATGTACAGACTGCAACTCATCCTACATATGAGAGCGTAACTCCAAGGCCGACCCGTCATTGTCGCCATCCAGAGCTATCGTCCAGTGTTCTCAGCCCACTCCCGACTCCCCATCTGAACGAGCCGCGAACACGCACGAGCAAACGCAAAAACCTCTTCCTCACCCGTAAACATGGAGCTCGCGCTGACGACTTCGGGGGGTAGACCCTGTATGGATACGTACACCCACAAGAAGAGAGCGTGCGTCAGCAGTCAGCTACTGTTGGACCAGGGATGGAAGAGGGTAGGAGGGTGACTCACGAGGTCGTCCATGACGCTTCGCATGTGGTCAGATATCTCGTCGTTAGAAGAGTCATCTGAAAAGACATGGTAGATGGGAACTTCGGAGGAGATGAAGAGCTTTGTCTGCAGGGAAAGTGAGCGTCACCACATGGTGAAGTGGGGTTGAAGAATGAAAACTGAGAGGATGGCATACCTTGAACTCGTAGCAGGCGTCGATAAAGGTGATGAATCGCCGTGCCTGGTGCGCACAAAGCAATTCAGCGTCCTGTCCACACGCGCACCCATGACAACGTACGACGTCTTTCCTAGAAGCGCCCATCTTCCTCACATCAGTAACAAACACGGTCCCGAATGTGTTGGTAATCTCCAAGTAATCAGCCGCGCTGAGTGGTCTGTCACAGAGTTCGGCAAACGTAAATCTAGCAACGCGGGAGGTGGAAAGGGGAATGTGGAGGGTACGACCAAAGGTGGATAGGGGGCGGTGGGCGATGACAGGGTCGGGATTGATGACGGACGAAGACGGGGGTGAGGTGAGCGAATCGAATATCTTGTTGATCTCTACTTCATTCTCCCGTGAAAGAGGATGGTAGTATACGTGTGAGAGTGCACGGGGTATACGTCTATAGTCTATATAATGGACCTCAGAGCCTAAAGGAGAAAGTAAGAGTGAGGGACAGACCCGTGCCAGAATCGAGATCGGTGACTTGAAAATGCGTCTTGAGAAGATCTATGGCAGGTATGAAGCTGGAACGCTGGATCCCGTTCTTGTATAGTTCGTCGGGATGCCGACTGAAAAAACCTATGAGGAACAACGAGACAGGGGGAAACAGGAACTAACTTGCTGGTAATGACACAAACAACCCCGTGCATCAAGAGTCCCTCGAGGAGTCTCCTGAGGATCATGGCATCTGCGATATCCGTAACCTGGAATTCATCAAAACACAGGATATAGGCCTCCCTGGCGAGTTCTCGTGCGACGGGAGTGATTGGGTCTCCACCATCTCCCCCACCGACGCTTGCGCCGCCTCCACCACCAATAAGACCCATGGCCAGTTTGGCGGCATGGATACGTTTGTGTACGTCGATCATGAAGGCATGAAAGTGGACGCGACGTTTGCGGGTTATGGACACGGGGAGGGTGCGAAAGAAAAGATCCATGAGCATCGTCTTGCCGGTACCAACGTCACCGTAGAGGTAGAGGCCCATGGGTGCATTTGGTGGTGCGGACTGTGGTTCTGGTGGTTCACGGGAGAGGAGACGGGAGAAGAAAGAGGACGAGGACGAGAGGGGTGCGGATGAGAGAATGGGTGGGGGAGTGTAGGCAAGGAGCTGTCTGTGGAAAGACTGGAGGTGCTGGATGATGCGGCGCTGGTGGGGGTCAGGACGTAGTGCGCCTGCGAAGACGAGCGAGTCGTATCGCTGCAGGAGCGAATGAGACACGGAGGGGCGAGCAGGAGTAGGGAGGACAGACTCGGTCACAGTCGCGGCGGTGGATTGTCTCGCGATACGGACGTGGACAGGCAGCGTGCGGAGTCGCGATGCGCGCTGGAGTGCTCGGGAGATGGTCCTGGTCGTCGTTGTACTCATGCGCGTCGTCGTCGTCGTCGGTACTGCACTCGAGCTGAGTCGGCCAGTTCGGGTCGGACCCTTACCGATGGACGAGTACGTGCTTCTGCTCCTCGCCGACTCGAATCTCCCGACGGGCTCGTTCGTCGCTTCCTCCGGTCTCGAGTCCTACAGTACGCACGGCTTCCTCGCCCCCCCGCATAGCGCCGCCCTCCTTGGTTTCATCCACGATAGCCTCCACTCGTATGCGCACTCTGCTCTCCCCGTCGTCTCAGATGCCCATCGCATCGCAGCGCCCCTCTCCACTGTCCCCGCAGAGCCCGTCGATCTGCGAGATCCCCTTGCAGCGCTCATGTCCCTCGATGCGTTCTACGAGTCCATCGCCCTTAACCATGTCGCCCGACGTGCTTCCATATCTCAGGGTATCGCCCTCCTGACGCTATACTCCAGGGCCTTTGCGCCGCCATCCTCATCCCTCAACACCCCCCCAATTGCCTCTCTCATCGATCAGCTCAAGCTTGCCGTGCGACGCGGCGATACACATGGCCACCTTCCGCTCTGTTGGGGCGTGCTCACCGGCGCGCTTCGGCTCTCACTGAGTGTGTGTCTTGCTTCGTCCGATCATCTCTTACCCATCTACCCAGGTCGTGCCCAGCACCTCGCCGTCTTTCTCCACGCCCGCTCCCTCCTATCAGCTGCGGTGCGTATGAACACAATCGGACCCTATTTCTCGCAGCAACTCCTACTGCACGACGTACGCCCCATCGTCGACGCCCTTGTCACTCAATATGGCACCATCACCTCTGCAGTCTTCATCGACGGTCGTCGCGATCGTGAAGACAGTGACAAGCTGCCCGTAAATGGACCGGCCAACACATGGCCATTGGGTGAAATTCTCGCCATGAGACATGATCTACAACACTCGAGGTTATTTAATAGCTAGTGGTGTGTGTAGCGTCCAATGTATTTCGAGTTGTCAACTTTTGTGCAACAGGCTCTGACGTCGCCCGCATGTTATTGCCCGTCGTGTCCCGGCCAGTGTGCGTCTCGTACTAGATCTTACGTTTCCAAGTCCACATTCATGCCCCGCCCGCCAGTGCCAACCTTGCTGCGACTTCGGCCTGTCCTCTCACCAAGTTTGCCAGATACGACACCATGACGTTGTCCTGAAGTGCAGTTGCCCATCCACCTTCTTCATTGGGTGCTGCGCCAAGTATGTTCCACAAGTACTTCCCAAGCGCAGGGTCAGGGGGGATTTCTCCACAAAGGATGGCCTGGACGTGTGCAAGTACACGATTGAGTGCATCGGAGGTGCTCACAAGGGCGCTATGTAGAGCAGGAAGAGGCGAAGTAGGAAGGGAAGTGTTCGATGGTGTGGAAGAGGAGAGGAGAAGATCAACTGCGGGGGCATGAATCGACGGTAGACAAGGGATGGACATCACTCACGTCCTGACCGTTCAGACTTGTGGAATTTTAGTTCGCAGGGGATGGGTACGAATACGCAATTCTCTGGTTTTGAATATACCCCCACTGGAGAGCTATACCGTACGGAGTTGGTGATGGGGGACGGAACATGGAAGAGCCAGCTGACCTGACGTATGCCCTCACACCTGCACCAACGCCTTCCTCCGTACCGGTGTCGAGTGCGACATGCACGGCGGGGAAGGGCGCGGTCTCTTGTTCGTAAAAGTTTTGAATGAGAGCAGAGAAGGTGCCTAGGCTGGCCTGGCCACCCTCACTGCTTCCAGTGGCATACCACCCAACGATGCTAAGACCCTCCTTGCCCTGGTGGCCAACGTCGGCGCCAGCGCTGGTTGTCCCGCGGGGTGCGACGGACTCGCCACGACCCTTGAGAAACATTTCGTACATGGCACGGTGGTAGTCGCCATCGACGGCGACTTGTTCTTCTGTCTCTGAGTGGAGGACGGCGAATGCGTGCGTGACGTTGACGACGGTAGGACAGGAAGCGGATGACACGGAGGAAGGTGTGCGTGTGCCGAGGAGGGTGCCAATGACACGGTGTTGTGCGTCCGTGCGTCGGAGGTAGTGGTCGAGGATGGAGAGGAGCGGGGTCGGGTGGATCGTCAGCGACGTTGGGCGAGGTCTACTGGGGCTGTCAGCGACGTTGGACAGCGACAGCAACGACTCACGGGTTGGCATCGGCGGGTGTATGAGACGCATTCTGGATGAAGATCGCAGACGAGGACGGGCCCAGCGGCATCGTCTGGTCGAGTTATCAAGCAACGATGGCAGAGAGCGGAGTTGCAATCCTTGTTCGTCCTTTTCTTCATGCCTTCCGAAGAGACAAAGGTTCGTCCCTCTCGTCCCCCACCCTCAGTGCTCATACCTGCCCCACAGGAACGCATCCTCAGAGTCGTCGAGTTCGGTCGTGTGCGTTCCCCGTTGCGTCGCACTACCATCTAGCTGACAGACCAACAGACTCTGCTACACTACGGCTGGATTCCGATGATCATATACATTGGCTATACCAGGAGCTCGCCTCAGCCCATGTTCATCAAGTTCGTCTCCCTCTTTTCCTCCACTACCGCGCTCATCCGCCAAACAGACTCATAAGTCCACTTGCCTGAGCTCATCCAGGGGTGTCACTCGGCCTAGACTATATGCGCGCGTGTATTCTATGATCCTTTCCAAAATAATCACACCCCTCACTCATCATCGCGCGAACTGTCAGTGGGCCCAGGGGTCGCAAACAACACAGGTGTGGTGAGTCTCCACTCCCTCCTGCCTCGTGCAAATGATTTCAAAGACCGTGGTGGTCCCTCTCAGCGCTCCCGCTGGTGTGCGCTGTGACTGGACCCCGAATGACCCTTGTTGTTTAACCACTTTGGGTTGGTTGGGACGGGGGTGTTCTGTTGAAAGTCGAGGCCAGATATGATCATCCGCCTTGTCTGTTGGTGTGCTCGTCACGTTAAACTGGTTCTATACTCTAGGTCTGCCTCGTCTCGTTGAACAGATCCGATGCAAGTATTAGTGTGACGTCCAGATGAAGACTAAACACCCCTGGATGGAACCTTTCATGGCACGCCTCAGCTAGAGATACACTCTCCTCAATTCGGATACTCCAGTGATTCGCTGGCACATTGGGCAGAGTTTCGTTGCACCAAGACACCTCAACCAGCATGTTGCACAGCACGTGTGCCAACATCCTGTCGATACAGTGGGGTCGACGTACGGCGAAAGACAGATGCGACAAGTCGCTGGCATCGGCTAACCAAGTGAGATATGAGCGATGAGTGATACGCCAAGAGGACGAGACACACGATGGCGTTCAACTTTGCCTCCAGAGCTGCTATGAGCGCAAGGTTGTCTCCTCGTGAACGCGCGGCCAGGATGGCCGAGTCTAATTTCACCGTGTCTTCATCTGTACCTTGAGATCGTGACAGCGGACCAACATCCATCGCGGCGGTGTCCTGAGTTTGTCGGTCGTGGTTTGACCGTCGGCCAGTGGTTTCAGCCCCATCCGTGTCCGCGTCCACCTTTAACTCCACCTCCAGGACATCCGTCTCTGCAAACTGAGCGTTCCCAAATACGGCATCATCTGTTCCATCAATATCAATATCGTCCTCCGTATCCATCGTCAAGGGGCGAATGTGTACCCCCGTCCCTCTTAGACTCGCACTTGTGATGACCCGGGTACGGACGCTCCCATCCTCTACTGTGTTCCAGTCCGTATTGCTGTCGACGTCCAAGTCTGCGTCTTCGTTGCCTTGCACAAGCCCAATCATTCGTTCGCGTTCCCGCTCGACCTGCGCACGCCGACTTTCGTTTGCAAGACATGCATCGATATGTGCCTCTATGACGTCTCGATCACCGCGGGTGGGTTGCATACATACGGGGCAGACTATTCCCGCAGACTGTCCTCTCAGGTCGACATCACTCGCGTCGTGTTGTGCGAGCCAAGATGCCTCCTCCTTGGTGAATTCCTTGAGTCGTGCATGTCTTGCCTTGCGACGACGCATAATGTACCCGATTGCATGTTCCACTGCGGCAGGGGTCGTCGCCGTGTTGGTGATAAATGGAGTAGTACGTGATGCACGGCTACGAGGTGGCGGTTGGAGTGCAGTTAGAGACTGGCGTGCCTTGAGAGCTGAACGTCGTTTGGTAGCACTCGGGCTGTCCGCAGTAGAACCCGAAAATGAACGCTGGCCCACGCGAGGAAAAGAGGGCGGGATACGCACCCCTCTTTGAGGTCATCCACCTCCGCGAGCACCTTTGTATCGCCGATATGTTTGACGATGTCCTCGACGCGCTGCATTTCAAGTTCTACATGTGCTGCGAGGAGACGGATGGGGATGAGCTCGGAGCAGGCCGGACAGGACCGGGTTTCGGCGCGCTTCGCTGTGGGTGTGGTCAGGGAAGGATGGTGGATTTGGATGCGGCACGTACGTTTCTTCATCCTGGGCGGGGGGTCGCCTAGTGTGGGGGAGAACGAGGAGGACACCCGGGTATCGAGCGTGCTGGTGCCGACTCCGACACGTTTTTTGCCGCTGCAACACAAGACGAGGACGTCGGTGACCCCTGAGGTGAGTCGGCGCGAAATAATACACACACTGCACTTGGATTACGAGGGTTGTCCATGAGGGACGTATTTCAACGAGGAATATGTCGCGTCGCACGGGTATGCGGGGTGGTTGGCCTTGTGGGCGGTGTCGAGGTGGAGAAGGGATGGATCGCAGTGACCGACGTTGGATGAAGCGGGCAGCATGACACGCCCACGTGACCGCTGGGCTTGGTCATCAATGTCTCTTCCTCTTTGCGTTCGTCGGTCAGTACTGAACGACTCTGCATACCCTAGGGATAGTGGCACACATGGCACCCCAAGAGCAGGTGTGCGTCCCACCCAAGTGAGCGATGGCCCCCTCGCACACCCATCTCCGTACACGTTCAACAAGTCTGGTGTATATTGATCGGGGTATGTCTTCCTCCACGCAAGGTCGGGGAGGTACTATGGCATGGATCGCGCGCCACAGTACGTTTTGTCTTTGGTACTAGCATCGTACCTCACCCACGTTCATCGAGGTCATGTCCAAGGGTCTATGACACACGCTAATAGATCGCACACATCGGAGGATCCTAGATTACCGAAAGAGTCTGCGTGGATAACCCTGCATTCAAAACCTGTACACTGAACCCTCGTGGGGTTGTCAGGGTTTAGCGGTGAGCGATTCGACGGGAACATGCAGTACGTCATACCTCATCGATGTTTTAGAAGCCCCGTGAGCGTGTACCATGTCCCTATACTGACCCAAAGGTCATCTCGCAATCGGATTGGTCTACGCTGCGTTTCAGGCAACGAGAACCCCGCTACCTCCAAGGCCGGTACATGTGGTGCAGCACCAAACATGCTCCACTTTTGGACGTGAAGTAGGATGACAATGTGGCACGTCAGACTACCAACATCTACTGTATCCGCGATGAACACAGACCATCAGTGCAACGTTCTCTATGGCGGACGGGACGGTCAGTTTGTATCGGGGTCGCGGCACCTGATGGTTCCTGATTCAGATGGCGAGCGGAACGTCGTTACGTTCGCTACACCCCCATCCCCACGCCAGATGAGTTGTGGCACCAGGCAACCGCTTCCTTGACGATACGCTCGTCATCGGCCTCCTCTTCAAGGCAAGGGGGAGTCCCTCTGAAGAGGGCATCTCCAACACTATTAGGATCATCGTGCCACAACTCGTCCGCGGTT